>PVJH01006800.1:0-74890 GCA_004026705.1 Nesogale talazaci
AAATGTGACCCTCAGAAGGCATCCCAATCCAGTCCAGTGCAAAGTCATAAATCCAGTAATAACCCATATGCCCGAAATCAGTCTATAAAGTCTGCTTCTGACTCGGGAAGTCACAGGTCAGTGGGTGCAGAATCCTGGTGCTGGCAGGGGTCTCCCCATGGCTCCTCGCTTCCAGGGCTCAGGTCCATCAACAGCATGCTGCTCCAGCTTCAGAGGTCTGTCTTCATCAGGGCAAAGCCGAGTGGTCTCTCCACCGGCTACTCCAGCCTCCCAGCCCCCGCCATTCTGTGTTGCCTGTGGTTAATCATCTCTCAAACTAACTCCCAACAACTGGGGAAGATAGCTTCTCATCTTCACGAGGGAAATACCGCGAGATTTCCCTGGAGTCTCAGGTGAAAGCCATGCCCACACAGAGGCCTCATCAGCTACTCAATGGCTTTCTCCTGATTAACAGGCCAGACTCCACCCCTACATTTCAATTATAAAATTAACATAAGCACATGACTGCCAGAAGGTTCAATTCCAGCAGCAGCTCCACAGGAGCAAAGGCTGGGCCTCCTACTCTCACCACCAGAGGGCAGTGATGTCCGCCCCCAAAAAAACAAAAAAATAGTTTTATTATGGACTCATACAACTCTCATTACAATCTGCACGTGCATTCATTGTATGCAAAGCACATTTGTACATTTGCTGCCATCATCCCTCTCAAAACACTTTCTTTCCACTTAAGCCCTTGGTATTAGCTCCTCCCTTTTCCACTCCCTTCCCACTCCCCATTCCCTTGTGGGCCCCTGATAATTTATAAATTATTATTATTTTGTCATATTGTGCACTGTCCAATGTCTCCCCTCACCCACTTCCCATTGTCCGTACTCCAGGGAGGAGGTTATATGTAGATCCTTTTAATACCCCTTTCTACTCTACCTTCCTTCCACCCTCTCAGTATTGCCCCTCTCATCCCTGATCCTGAAGACATCATCTGTCTTGGATTCCCCATATTTCCGGTTCCTATCTGTAACAGTGTACATCCTCTGGTCTAACCAGATTTGTAAGGTAGAATTCAGATCATGATAGTGGGAGAGAGGAAGCATTTAAGTACTAGAGAAAAGTTGATATTTCATCGTTGCTCCACTGTACCCTGACTGGCTCATCTCCCCATGACCCTTTTGTAAGGGGATGTCATTGCCCCTGCAGATGGACGTTGGGTCCCCAATCTGTACCCTCTCTCATTTGCAATGATATAATTTTTAGTTCTTTGATGCCTGGTACCTGATCCCTTCAACATCTCGTGGTCACACAGGCTGGTGTGCTTCATCCATGTGGAATTTGTTACTTCTGAGCTAGATGGCCGCTTGTTTACATTCAAACCTTTAAGACCACAGATGCTACATCTTTTGATAGTCGGGCACCATCAGCTTTCTTTACCACATTTGTTTATGCTCACCTTTGTCTTCAGCGATAATATCAGGAAGGTTGACATGTAATGATGTGATTTTTGTTCTTTGATGACTGCTAACTGATTCCATTGACATCTTGTTGTTACATAGGCTGGTGTGCTTCTTCCATGTGGATTTTGTAGCTTCTGAGCTAGATGGCTGATTGTTTACTTTCAAGCCTTTAAGACCTTAGATGGTATATGTTTGTTAGCCAGGCACCATCAACTTTCTTCACCACTTTTGCTTGTGCACACATTTGTCTTCAGAGATTGTGTCGGGAAGGTGCACATTAAGGAATGCCAATTTAATAGAACAAAGTGTTCTTGCATTGAGGAAGTACTTGAGTGGAAGTCCAATATACATTTGGTGCCTTAATGCTAACCCTATATGTATATGTATGTAGATTTATTTCCCTATCATCATAGATAAATATATTCATCTATGAACTTGTATTTAGACCTCTGTAGATGATTCTTGCCTAACAATTCCTTCCTCTATTTCCTTTTAATTTCCTCTTGTCACACTATCATGCTCATCCTTCATTTAGGTTTCAGTAATCTCTGTTACATTACTCTTGATCATTCCCTATCAGGCCTCTCACACCCACTTTGCCACTGGTTTTATATCACTTGTTGTTCCTTTATCCCTGTGATGGACAACACCACCCCCTTTCCCCACTTCCCCATCTCCCATGTCCCCCCAGAACCATCAGTCCCATTGTTTTCTCCTCTAGACTGTTCATCCAGCCTATCTTATCTAGATAGACTTGCAGAGGTAATAATATGTACAGAAAAACAGACATTGCAAGATGAAGTGATGAAAGAAAAAAAATGAGAACAAAAAAAAATCAATGTCCAGAAAAAATATATAAATAAGCAAAATAAATAAATAAAAATAACAAAAGAAAAATGTGTAAGTAGTTCAAGGTCTGTTCATTGAACTCCAGGAGTGTCTCCTGGTTGAATCTGATGGGGTGCCACATCCTGGCCCCCAAAGTATATCCTTGACACTCCCTATGTAACTCCATGCTCTGTTCCTCCTTCTGCTCTGCTGCATGCCCTTGCCACATTGTGGTGGGGTTAGACCAGATGAACTCCTGACCCTGATTCTCCAGTGTTATCCCCATAAGACTTTGGGTCAGTGAGGGACACCGTGTTTCATAGTGGGGCTGGCCATATGCTCCTCTCTGTGCAATGACTGTTCTGAGTGGGGAGATCATCCCTGAGGCCCAGTAGGCCAGGATGTATTTCACTCTCTCTCTCTCTTCCTCCCCTTTCCTTTACTCTCACGAGCTCTGGTCAGAGATGTCCTTCTCCATGAGCTACAGCCTCCATCCTGACCTCTAAAGCAAACTCCCCTGGGGGGAGGGGTGGCTGTCCATGTAGTTGTTACTTGTTACCTTCTGATTTTTTTAATTGGGCTATCCTTGAGGGTGTTAGGTGACATCTCATTGTTGTTTTGATTTGCATTTCTCTTATGGCTAATGATTGGGAACATTTCCTCATATGCTTCTTGGCCATTCAGATTTCTACCTCTTTGAAACTTCTGTTCAGGTCCTTTGCCCACCTCCTCAGTGGGCACTTACTTATTTTCTTTTTGGAAGTTATCAGGGTATTGTAGATTTTAGTAATAAGTAATGTATGATGTGTGCTAAAGATGTTTTCCCAGTCCGTAGGTTCTCTTATTACTCTCTTGGTAAATTCTTTCAATGTACACAGGTGTTCTATCTTCAGTATATCCCACTTGTCAATTTGTGCCTCCTCTGTGTTTGTGTCCTTTCCTATTTCAGATAGCCTATGTATTTCCTGTGCCAAAGTTCTCAGATTGGTCTCAATTCCCTCATTGATGGCCCTAATAGTTTGGGGTTTTACCTTGGAGTCTGTTATCCACCTTGAGTTTATTCTTGTACATGGAGTGAGATAAGGACCTTGCTTCATTTTTCTGCAGGTAAATAACCACTTTTTCCAGCACCACTGGTTGAAGAGAGCATCTGCTTCCCATTTAATATTTTGGGGACCATTATCAAAGATCAATTGTTTGTATGCTGATGCTTTTATTTATGGGTTTCTAATTCTTTTCCATTGGTTTGAATATCTATCATTATGCCAATATCATGCAGTTTTGATCACTGTGGCTATAAAATATTTGTTAAAGACAGGCAAAGTAAACCCTCCCATGATATCCTTTTTCTTGGAGAGTTCTCTGCTAATTCTGGGATTCCTCCCTCTCCATATGAAGTTGGTAATCATTTTTTTCCCATTGCTTTGAAGAAAAATGAGGGTAATTGTATTGGAATTGCATTAAACTTACATAGTGCCTAGAATAGAACTGAAATCTTTACTATATTCCAATCCGCGAGCATGGGTTATTCTTCTATTTGTTGAGATTACTTTTAGTTTCTTGTAATAGTGTTCTGTAGTTTCCTCATATAGATCGTTTGTTCTTTTAGTCAGGTATATCACTAGATATTTCAATTTTTGCTTGGTTATTGTGAAGGGTACCATTTTTTAAATCTCCTTTTCTGAGGTCTTATCCGATGTGTAAAGCAGTCCGAGTGACTTCTGTTTTTTGATCTTGTATTCTGCCACTCTGCCATACTCCTCTATTACTTCCAGTACAACCCTTGTGGAACTTTTGGGATTTTCCATATATAAACTCATATGATCTGCAAATAACAATAGTTTCACCTCTCCTCTTTGCCTTATGCTGTTAACTAACACCTCTAGTACAATATTAAATAAAAGTGGGGACAAAGGGCATCCTCAACTGATTCCCCTTTACAGTGGAATTGTGTTAGTCTTTTATCCATTGACTACCATGTTGGCTGTTGATTTTTCATATATGGCTTATATTGTCTTAAGGAATTTTCCTGCCATTCCTACCTTCTTGAGTGTCTTAAACAGGAATTGGTGTTGGATGCTGTTGAATGCTTTTCCCACATCTATAATATTATTATGTGGTTCTTCAAGTTTTTTATGTCAATATGATAAATGATACCAATGGTCTTTCTTATATTGAAATAACCCTGCATCTCTGGTATGAATCCCACTTGTTCATAGTGAACTGTTTGTTTTATATACTATTGTATTTTGTTGGCTACTATTTTATTAAGGATTTTTGCATCTTTATTCATTGGGAGATTGGTCTGTAGTTCTTGATTCTCGTGAGATCCTTGCCTGGTTTAGGTATCAGAGTTATACTAGTTTCATAGAAGGAATTTGGGAGCTTGATATCTTTTTCTATGTTCTGGAAAAGTTTGTGTAGGATTGGTGTCAGTTCTCCCCTTAATGCTTAATAGAATTCTCCAGTGAACCCATCTGGTCCAGGGGATTTTTTTGTTGATAATCCCTTGATAACCTTGTCTTCTATTGATATGGGTTTGTTGAGGTTCTTGACAGCCATAGGGAATAGTCTAGGGAGGGATTTTTTTCCCCCAAGAATTTGTCCATGTCTCCCAAGTTGTTGAATTCATTGAAGTACAGTTCTTCATAGTACTGTGTAGTTATCCTTTTTATTTCACTAGGGCCTGTTGAAATGTCCCTGCTTTCATCCCTCATTCTTGCTATTGAAATATGTTCCTTCCTTTCTTTGGTTAAATTCGTGAGAGGTTTGTTGATGCGATTTATCCTTTTGAAGAACTTTTAGCTGCATTACTTTTCTCCATAGTTTTCTTATTACCCTCTTCTGAATCTCAGACCTAATTTTTATTATTTCTTTTATTTTGCTATTAGTTTGACTTGTTGACTCTACTCTAGTTGCTATAGGTTTTGTGGTAGTGCATTTGCATAAGTCTCTCCTCCTTTTTAAGGTGTGCATATATTGCCATGAAGCTTCCTCTGATGACTACCTTTGCTGTGTCCCATAGGTTTTGGTATGTTGTGTTCTCTTTCTCATTGGTTTCTAAAACTTTCCTAATTTCATCACTGACCTGGGCCAGTACACACTCCTTTTGCAATAGGAAGCTTTCATTTCCCAATTTTTTACCCCTTTTTTCTTTATCTTCCTTTTGTTGATTTCCAATTTTATGGCATAGTGGTCAGAAGTGGAGGGCTGTATGATATCAATAAGCTTAAATTTATGCAGATTGACTTATGCCTTAACACATGGTCTATCTTTGAATATGTGCCATATAGAGTTGAAAAGAATGTGTATGTTTTTTTGTATTTGGGTGGAGAGCTCTGTAGATATTTATCAAGTTAAGTTGTCTAATTGTAGTGTTTAGATCTTTAGCCTCCTTGTTGAGTTTCTTTCCCAGTGATTTATCTTTCTCAGAGAGTGGTGTGTTGACATCACCTACTCTAATTGTTGAGTCTGTGATTTCTTTTTTCATCTAGTGGAAATTTTAATTGACATATTCCACTGAATGCTTATTAGGAGCATAAATATTTAGAATACTTAGTGGTTCATTTTCTATCATCTTCTGGTTTTTACTATTTCCTACTTTCTTTCCAATTGAGGTTTTTCTTTATTTTGTTAATGTCATTGGGTTCTTGTTTGCTTGCGTATTTGGGGCTTGGGGGTGGGGGCGGGGGCATGTTTTCCAGTAAATGAAATCTAGGATAGGTAAATCTATAGAAACAGTAACTTGGTTGATGGGTTATTGTGGATAGGGGAGCAGAGGTTGGAGGAAAATGGCAAAGTAGCCGCAATAAATAAGTGTTTTGGAGTTAATCTTTGGGGTGGTTCTGCAACTCTTTTTGATAAGACCAAACTATTGAAGTGTGTGATATCTGAATCATAGGTCAATAAAGCTATTTAAAAAAATAATAAGATAAATACTAAGTTGTGTTCCCAGTCTCCAAATATTTTGGGGAACTTTTAGATTTGCAATGCAATGCCCACAATGGAAATTCCTTTGCTATGATTGTTTTCTCATTCATGAGATGTAGCTATAATCATTGTCCATGTGGAATCTGACATGTTTTTGAGAAGTAAAATCACGATGGGTGAAACTGCTTTTTCATTAACAATGTTTATAATGAATATCCACATGCGAGTAAACAAAAATCTATTCTAACATTTCCTTACAGAGCACTGTAGGCTGAAGCAGGATATATTCATAACAACTACATATTTGGAGTCTAATATTTCTCAAAGTCAAATTCATTGTGCTTCCTTCAAGAACTATCGTTGAAGAAACTGCACCTTGTTTTCCATTCACAGCATGCAATGAGAACATTCTCTTATTTGTAACCATGATTCCATGGTTTTGCATAACTTATATAACCTTAACATTCTGTACTTCAAAATAAGAAGTCTTAAATTGATTTTTCACCCCAAACAAACAAAATTAGAGGTCTTATTTCCCCCGTCCTTTTCTAACTCTGTTCCTCCAAGTGTTTTCCTCCTATTACTAAATGGCACCCCCAACGACCCACTTTCTCAACCCAAAGATCCTGTACCTATTTTCTGATCCCTGGTTCCCACCTAAGGTATGTTGCTAAATTCAGTTCCAACTGTACTCTATTAACTGGAGCAGAGATAACAGCTTCTGGGTCAATACTGCTGTTTTCTGAGTCTTTCTAAATGAGCTGGCATAGGACTCTCTCTTCCATTCTTTTCAAAGATTTGTGGACTCCTAATTCCCTAGTAGCGAAGCCCTGGTCACACATAACTGTAACACAGTAAGCTGTTAACCTCAAGGTCAGTAATTTGAAACCACCAGCCATTCTGGGTGAGCAAGAGGAGGCCTTCTAGTCCTGTAAAGAAGCATAGTCTCAGAAAGCCAGAAGGGTGGTATTAATCTGTCCAATCGGATCACCATTAGTCAGAATTGACTCGAGGGAAGTGAGTTTGGTTTTTTGAAATTTCCTCTTAAATATTCTTTCTTTAAAACCATTAGAGTGATTTGTGCTGCCTCTAGGTGAATCCTGGAGGATCCCTGGTGGAATGCTGAGCGTATGTGGGACTGAGGTCCACAAGGTCCGTAGTTTGAACCCACCAGCTACTCCTTGGGGAAAAGATGGGACCATTATAGTCTAGAAAACTTACAACGGCACCCCTACCCTGTCCTGTAGGGTCACTATGAGTCGGCATTGATGATAGCAAGTTGATTTGGCTTTCGTACATGAAACCTAGTCTCGGTGGCACTGTCTAGTAAAGGTTAGTCTGTCCAATTCAAGATTGGTGGTTTGTCCCATGGGAGAAAGATGAATGAGGTGCCTGATACCAGACTGATTTATGGCATCAGAAACCCTATATAGGGCCACTACTGGTCGGAATTGATGCAATTGGTAGGTGAATCCTGACCAGTGTAGTGTGTTGTCTATGTATGCTCATACATGTTTTCAATGTAGCAAATGAAGAGTATAACATGCATCCCAACAAGATGGATTTTATAGATTCTCCTTTTCAGAAGGAAAATTTAGAAATGTGAGACTCCATTTTATGATGGAAATCATCTTGGATGAAGAAGCAGTAGTCAATTACATTTTTCTCTACTAAGGTCAGCAGTTCAAATTGATCAGGAGTTCCTCAGGAGAAAGATAAGGCTCTCTGTTCCTAGAGAGATTTACAGTCTCAGAAATCCACACGGGCAGTTCCGCTCTGTCCTGTAGGGATGCCGAGTCACAATCAACTCAATGACAGTGAATTCAGTTTGGGCTCCAAAACTCTCAAAGGAGTGCTGATGATATAGTGGATTCCATGGGGCTGCTAGGAACAAGGCTATTGGTTCAAAGACACCAACCACTTCTCAGGAAATGGTGATGCTTTCAGCTCCCTAAAGATTCACAGCCTGAGTCATCTTCAGGTGCTGTTCCACTCTGTGTTCCAATACTGTTGATAAAATTTGGAACCAACTTGAGGACAGCGAGTGAGTGAGTGATAAAGCTACCAAACAAATCTTTTGTTTGTTCAGGGACAATTAACTGGTATATTTCCCTGATCTGGAATATTTTATCCTACCTTGTTAATTATAAGGCATTTTGACTGAACTGCTCGGGCAAAGATTCAATACCAAAAAAATACATTAAAACTGTATTTTGTAATGATCTTCTCATTCTCTTGGGCTACCCTTTCCTTATATTTTCTGTTTCCCATGGTACAGGAAGATAAGAGTTCATTTGGCTCTGGCTTATGGAGACTGAATATCTTTGAAATGTTCATCCTGGCCCTTTCTGCCTGCTCATTTGAATACTAATGAAATACGCTTTAGGTGATAGCATGAAATAATAAGACATAGTTAATGTAGTAATAAAAATCTATTAATTATACCTGATGTCAGTCATTTACTGTAGAATGAATATGCAGCGAACTCATTAGTTTCTGCTTTGGCTTTTCTGCCCCTGCTGCTCCTTGCCTATCTTTTTCAAAGTCTTGGTTTCTCAATCTTATTCTTAAAAACTGTTAAACTTGGGCTGAGCCCTGGTGGTGTAAGTGGCTGAGTGCAGGACTGCAGCCTGAAGGGTTGGCGGTTCAAATCCAGCGGTGGCTCTCAGGAGCAGCACTGGGTAGCACCCACGACCACCAGAGGCAGTGATGCCAAATAAAAAAATAATAATAAAAAAAGAAAAAAACTGTTAAACTTCTAGTAATTGAGACAGGAGGTTTTACATGCTGCTTTTCTCTGCTGTAGGCTTTTGGATTACGTTTAAATTTGTCTCTTGGTTTGATTTTTAACTGGTTTTCTTGGGACATAATGCATACATCATATAATTCACTAGTTCAATCATTCATCATGACAGTCGATTTTAGAACACTTTGTACTTTCTTGTACTCCCTGTCATTAGCTCCTCATTTCCTCCAGTCTACCCTGCTGTAGCCCCAAGAAACCATTAGTCTAGTGACTGTCTCCATTGATTCACTTTTCCTGGATCTCATATGCTGAAAAACATACAGAACCACAGAAACAAAAAAGCTAACAACAATACAAAAATAGAGACAAACCTCAAATGGAAGAGAAAGCAGACAATATTAAAAACAAGAACAACTTTAAAGTAAGTCAAAAGGGACATCAAATGATAAGGTGTTCAACCTTAACCAACTGTATTTTGGCAGGTTTTTGCACCCATATGCCCCAAGAAGCTGCCGTTTCCTTCAGAGCAGCAAACTAATTTTTCTCATTCATCCAACAAATATGCATTTAATACCTACTTGTGCCAGGTCAGAGCCATTGCATGGCAGTGATTTTGCTTGTTCGTTTTGTGTATATGTGTGTGGGTGTGCATGTGTTTTAGCTTGGTGTTCCAGGTGTTGTTTGAGAACTCATCAATAAATAAAGTAGATGAATAAGTGCCAGCATGGAGTTTCTGTTGCAGTGAAATGATAAATTCAAGAAGTAGCTGCTTGCTCTTGGGGCCAGCAAAGGACTCGGGCAACATATATTTGTGGTGATAGTCATTTTCTGTGGGTGGATTGCATATCCCTAAGCACTTCTCACATTTGGGAAATTCTACCTGTCATTCATAGATTCACAACATCCTTTGAACATCTTCTCTACAGTTTGATAGTTCTCAGATTCTCCGTTTTACTGTTCAGGACAAAATCAACAAACACTGCCTTCCCTAAGCTCATTTAATATTGCGCCATGTTACACAGGCTCTGCCAAATGGATACACTTGGCCCGACATTTGGACAGCTGGGTGTAGTGCTAACAATTTAATCCAGGGAGAGACCATGCAAAGTAAAGATGACATACCAGAAATTAGTTCAGTAGAACTTTCTGCTATTGAGTCAATGCTGATTCAGAGTTATCTGCCTGTTGGGTCTCTTAGACTGTAACTTTACAGAAGTAGACAGTTCAGTGTTTCTCCCACAGAGCTGCCAGTGGCTTCGAACTGCAGATCACAGCCCAAACTTTAACAACTCCACTTCCAGGGATCCCTCATATATGTGTGTGTGTGTGTATACATATATATATATATATACACATATATATACATACATATAAAGGAAGACTTTATAAAGGGGCATTGGAAGAGAGTCTTTATGTATGGCCTGTCTATCTCCTGTGAGAAACACTGTTGAAATCCCGATACCCCAGATACTGACTCAGTTCATCTTGATAATTAGTGAGTAGATCTAGGCCCAAGATGGACTATAGGTCTCCAGAGAGAGACCTGGGGTGGGTCACCTTGTACCATAGGAGGCTACCAATGGGTTATCCTAAGTGCTTACCAAAGCATGCTCAAGAAATCCACTTTGTACCCACTTTAGCAAGAATGGAGCTTTTTTTAGTTGACCTTGAGAAATTGGCACCCAGGTCCCAGAAGCGTGAAGCAGCTGGATCAGAAGCATTTTATAGTCCCTCCCCTCCCTGTTCCCCATTGGGTGAGTGCTGTGAGGGGAAGTGTCTTCCAGACATTGTCTATTTCCTTTTATGTTTATATCCTGCTTTTAAAGTTGCTACTTCTTGAACAGCTTCCCACCCCCTCCCCAATTCATCATGTTTACTCACACCCCAAGCACATGGGTTCTTGCATTTTTCACATCGATCAACAACTTGTCCTCGGGTCACTTAGTAACTTCATCTTTTATTCCAGTTACTCTCAAAAGAGGGGGCGTGTTTTAGGATTTATTTCTCACACTTCTAATATGAGAGCAGTCTGGAGTCACCCCATTCTTCAGTGCCTTGAGAAATGCATTGATGGGGGAGAAAATCATTTGATGCTTTAGGGTGGATGAGGTGGGCTAGAGCCTCGGGTGGCAAGACTTCACAAACGTCTCCTTCTATGACACACTGTCACCCTCGGTCTACAGATGGTCGAAGCTGGAAGAAGAACCATGGCTCACCCTCCCCAACAAAATAATAAATCAAAAACAAGCCCACATCTCCAGGAGAATGGCAAGTGGGCATTACCTTCAAAGACCTGAAAGATGCAGGGATGGGTAGTAATTTTGATAATCATTGAATGATACCAATGATGGAGTGTTCTTGCAAAATGTGAATAGGTCATTTTAAACTTATTCAAAACCACTTGCTACCCAATCAATTCCAACTTGCGGAACCCTTTTTGGGTCTGAGTAGAATTGTTCTCGAGGGTGCAATGGTTAATATTTTTGGAAGCATATTGCCAGCTTTTCTTCTGCGATGGACTCAAACAGCTAGCCTCTCAGTTAGGAAATGAGCTCAGTAATTGTGTGCATTGCCCAGGGAATCCACATCACCAAATACGATGACTCCTATGACAGTTGCTGTTCCTGAACTGACCGCTCCTGCTGCCATTCCTGAGTGAAAATTCCTGAGCTCCAGAAACAGTGCCAGAGACCAGAGCTTCAAACATCTGGTGGCAAGTTGATTTCATCAAGCCCCTTCTATGATGGAGAGAGTCACAACTGGTCTTGAACAGAGTAGATTCCTACTCTGAAATTGGATGTGTCTTCCTTGACTGCCGAACATTTTCCAGCATCTTCCTCCTTGGACCTCCAGATGTTTTATACCCTATCGTGACATCCCACAGGACAAAGATGGGGCTTTCTGTTCCTGTAAAGAGTTACAAGCTCAGAAGTTCCCAGGAATAGTTCTGCCATAACCTCGCTAGGAGTGGGTATTGACTCGAGGAAGGTGAGGGTGAACGTTTTTATACTATCCCAGGAGCCCTGGTGGTACAGTGGGTGATGAGGCGAGCTGCTAACTGCATCTGATCATCTGTACTCACTAACTGCTTCATGGTAAATAACAAAACAGAACAAAAGGATGAGGCTCTCTGGTCCTATAAAGGCAAGGGAAGGCATAGGTTAAGGAGTAGACAGGTATGAACTTAGAAGAAGAGGAAGATGATATACCATAAGATGGAGATGGGTTGAGAGGTGTGAGGGGAGCATAAAGCCAGCCATTGGGAAGTGTGATGATGAGCTGTTTAATTTGTTGAATGTAAAAATGACGACTCTAATTCACAATAAAAAGATTGGGAAAACATCTTAAGTGCCCCAGAAACAGTAGGGAGCAGTTGTCCTCTGCCCTTTAGGGTTCACATGTGTCTGAAGTGACTTGGTGACCATAGTTGAGTGTTTCTAGTATCCCACCCAAACTACTTCCAATCCGGAAACATCCTTTACAATGGAAGAGGCAAGGAGTCTATATCCAAGAGGTTCCCTGGTTTCCCACATAACTCATCATTTGTGAGCCGTAGATTGACCTCAAAAAGATGCAGAAAGTGGCTCACTGGGAAAATACCGTGTAGAGTTGGCTTGCTGTCCTTTGCAATCTATGCTCTGAACCAGCATCTTGGGGCTACTTTCCCCATGGCCAGAATCTAGGTATGACTCCGAAAGACAAAGGGTGAAAGTATAATTAGGACCACTCACTTTTCAACTTAAGGAACCACTTGCAAACATTTTGTTTTCTGCTACTGCCTCTCTGATAGAAACCATTTTGGCTCATAGACAGACTTTTGTACTAAAGGGAGAAACCCTTTCTCCAGGGACAAAACGGCCTTTGAGTAGCAGAATTAAATCGTCAGGGAACAGACTTGGGAGTCGAGCTGCCTGGGTTTTATTCCCATCTCTACTATTTATGAGCTTTCCAACCTTGGGAAATTATGTAATGTTGCTCTCCTTCAGTTTCCTCATTGCAAATAGGGATTATGATATTAGTGGAGTCATAAGGTTGTTGGGTAGGTTAAGTAAGTATGCACAGACACACACACACATGCACATACATCATTGGGCTGCTGGATTCACATGGTGGACAGTGGTCTGTGGGAGAAAGCAGTTACTCTGTGGGAGGAAGATGACGCTGTCTTCCTGTAAGAAATTAGTCTTAGAATCTTTAAAGTGGGTCAATATCAGTTGAAATTTGGCTGAGAATGTACCCTTCCTCATAGAGGTTCAAATCACCAGACCGCTGATTCTTCAGTCTTACTCCCTGGGAATATCTGAGATGGCTGCCTCTGCTTTGACCTTTGCATAGAAGGTGCTAGTGACACAAGCAGGACAGAGAATTAATTTGAGCATGCGTGGCTGCAGTAGCAGGGGCAGTGGCTAGTAGTGAGAGCAGTGACAGTGGAAAGTTTCATATTCTGTGTCCCACAGCACAGCGGCAGGATGCCACCACACTGGTGAGGGCTGTGATGTTTGCCTACAGCCCTGACTGACATTTCCCTTGTACTCACCTGTCCCTGAGATCATTCTACAGCTTTCTGAGTCCTGTGCACCAGCTATGCTGAAACAGGAAACCACTTTCTGCTTCAGTCAAATAGTAGCTTTGTATTGCTTGCAACCAGAACCTGATTGATATAATCTGCACTAGTTTCTCTCTATTGCCTCCCTCCCTACCTCCTTCCCTTCTTTCCCTTCCTCTTGTCTTTCCTTCCCTGTTCCTCTCTCTTTCTGGAGAATGCATGCTAAAAGTACCTGCACACTTCAAAAAACATACATAGCTGTGTATATGTGAACATGTCCCAATATTAAAACTTTTAATTATGGGAGTTTTTTGGTCAGATATGGTCTCAAAGTCTTTTACAAGCAGCAAATCACACAGGTAAATATATGCGGCATATATGTGCCAGTGGTTTATTAAGCACTTCTCATAATAACCCGGGGAAGTAGGAATTGGTATTATTCCTCCCCCTGCCTTTCTTGAGTTTTTTGACATATAATTCACACATCACACAACTCACACCTATTAAGCAGAGTTGTGCAATCCTCACTGAAATAAATTTGACAGCATTTTCTTCTTTCTTATACTCTTAATTATCCCCCCGCCCCATTTTCCCCTAGCCCCAGAAATTAGTATCAATACTCTTATTTTCCCCTGGAGGAAACTGAGTCATAGAAAGCTAGGGGGGTCCAATGCCAAGTCACTCAGCTTGCCATAAGCAGAACCAGGAACTAAGGCAGCCGGCCCATCTTCCAGGTAGGTGAAAGGAGCAAGTGACAAGGTGAAGGCCAAGCCCAAAGAGAGAGACCCGTGTGTTGGTGCATGCAAGATAAGGAGTGGAGAGGAGAGGTGAAGACAGAGGAAAGACAGGGGTGTTTAATAGATCTGATGACTGAGATCATAGGGAACAAGATGTACCAGGCACGGCAAGAGAAAGAGGCTCTTCTGGTTGCAGACCAGAACTTTTAGAGGCTGGGGCAGTGAGAGGGAGGGCAAGGTCACCTACCAGGAGACTGAGGATCTGGCAAAGCACAGCTGATCCGGGGGAAGTGCGGGTGAACCTGGGGTGCTTGCAGAGGCCAGGTGGGAGTGAGGGCGTTCCTTAAGGGGATGAGGCGGCTGGAGGGCCAGGGGTTCTGCTGCTCTTTCAGTGGCCTCAAAGGAGGACATCCAAGCAGGCAAGGTAAGCACACTTGCTCACAACAGATCCTTCATAAGTAAGCACAAGTAAGCCCACGCTTACCTGTGATCCTGAGACAGTCTCATCCACCCACCTCCCGCCCCCGGAGGGCCCCAGGTGTGTGAGATCAGGGCGCACAGGGCAGCAAGCCTGGAGCACAAAGGGCTAAGCAGGATAGGGATTGGACGGAGCGAGAGCAGAGCTGCTGTCTCTCCCCACTGGACACAGACTGAATAGTCACAGGCTCCTCCTCCTCCTCCACTCGTGTGTGTGTGTGTGTGTGTGTGTGTGTGTGTGTGAGAGAGAGAGAGAGAGAGAGAGAGCCTGTGTGCTCGCTAGCCAGCAGTCTCTCCTCTAGACTCCTGCTAGTTTGACCTGCACAAGCCTCTGTGTCCAGCTGCCCTTCAGGCCTTTCCAGGTAGTAGCACCTGCACGAGGCGCTCTCCAGCTGCTAGAGCTGGGCAGTCCCAGTTGAGCTGACCCCTCTGCAGAACTTGTTCAGTCATCCTCCCGGCTGCCACACTGCCTAAGAGTAAGATCTCCTTGGTCTCTGAAGGTTGACTCGTCACCATCGAAGGCCAGCATGACACGAAGTGGCTGAGCTCCTCTCCTCCCCTCCCCCCTCTCCCCACTCCCCTGTCTCTCTCTTGCTGGGAGAACTTCTGTCAGCTGCCCAGCATCTCCGAGTCAGGTTGGTCCTCTGCATCCTTTGAATGGCCTGCTTTCTTCTCTGACCACAGGTAAGAAAGGTGTTCTCAAGGCTGGTTTGGGGGACACTGTGGGTGTTGGGGTCAAAGGAATGCCAGCAGCTTCTGGGTATTCAGGAGGAGGGCATTTCAGAAAACATCCGCTGCTAGAAGAAATATAGCCTTCGGCTTGACCTTGCTGGGGTTGTTCAGAACTCAATGGTGGTCAACTCTTCCTGCCCTAGGCTTAGGGCAACTTAGTGTGAGGGAGTGTGGCTTTATGGTAGGAAATCTGGTTTTATGCTTGAGTATTGTTATTTATTCTTTGATTCACTTATGTTTTGAGCTAGTAAAAAGTATGATAGTGTTACTGTTAGTATGTACTGTCTTGGGTGGTGGCAAGGTCTTCATTGCTAGGTTTTTTGAGGCAAGAATTCACAGAGAGGAACTTCTACATTAGCTGGTGTGATGGGCCAGATGACCTTTCAGGTCTCACTCCACCTTGAGTATTAATTGATAAATATATTGAGCAGGACAGAGTTAAAAGTCAGAGATGCATTCTCCCTCTCCCTTGAACATCTCTAATGAAGTCATTTGGAAGCACTTCCTCTAATCATGGGGCTTCCTTTAGCTTATTAACAAGTGTCGAGGAGTTGGGGTTCCCACACTTGGGGAGGTGGAGCTGGGTTCAGAGAGGGGGCTGGGTGGGGTCTAAGCTGGCTTCCCGGAGAAGGCTGTGCTTATAGAGAGGCTGGAAGGTGGCCTGGGGGTACCAGCTGGTGGGAACCAGAGGCAATAGAAAGATAGACAAAGAAATAAATCCAGTGAACATCAATGAAACTGGACATCAATGGAATCAGGGCTGCAGAGGAAGGTGAGGTGGTACTGAGCCTGGGTAGGTGGAAGTGGGCTGTGGGTACCATTGACATTCGCAGGGAGTCATGACCCCTAAGGATATTAGTCTCTGGTTTTGGAACACTCTTTGAATGCATGTCTCTCTGTGCTCCCCATCCACCCAGGCTCCTTCATAGACAAAGACTTCCCCACTGCCAGCTCCCACCCCCAAAATGCCCAATTCAGCCAGGTACAGGCTCAAAGAGTCCAGCCAGAGCTTTTTCTCTTTTAATATCTTTCTCACTAGATGTGGAAGGTTACTTTAATTACTGTCAATTATCTGGAACAATTTCTCCTTTGGTTTCCCGCGACAAACTAATGAAATGATCAGCGCAGGCTAATTACGTGGGATGCAAATTTGAGACCTCTTGCAGGAATATGTCCTCTAGAGTCAAGTGATCCTCATATGCACATTTTTTTTTAAAAAGAGGAATTTCCAGCAAGCAGTCCGGAAGCCCCTCATTTAACTTTTCTAGGATGCAATCTCAGCCTGATTGAATGTCCCTTCTTCCTGCCTAATTCTCACTAATGAGTACAAAGCTCTTTCTCTTATTTGATGCACTGTCTTAAGAGGTGAAATGATAGATAGCCTTTGTGGCCATAATCTTTGCTTAGAAGGAAAAGTGAATGGAAGGATCTCCTAAGACCTTAGATTGGGGCACACCTGGCTTTGGGGTGGGCCACAACTCCACCCTTGAGTCTCCAAGGACCTCAGTTTTAACAGAGATATCCTTCCTGTGTCAGCTCTAAGATGACTCCAATGAGCAGGGTGGACTTGCGATCACTTAGCAATGGAGGGATGACATCTCAAAACCTACACGTATCTTGTGATGAACAATTCATGTGTGCTTTAATTCACTAATCTATATTAAATAACCTATATATAATTTATGTGTATGAATATACATGCGATAGCAGGAGCTTTGGAAAACAAAGGATGTATACTCCCTCATCCCTATACATAACCCAGGTCATCAATAGGTACCTAGAGAAAGATTGCAGAGCACAGAATGGTCATGACAGGTAACTTCCTCTGCACAGAAGTCGGCTGTGCTCATTTCTTCTGTAATGGATCTGCTCTGGGCAGATCTCTTCCCACCCTCACCACCCCCAGGAGAGTAGTTCCTATCACTTTGAGGAGACAGAGAGCCTGCAGCCACGAACCTGCAGCTCACCTGCACTGGGGTCCCAAGTGTTTACGGACCAGAAGGGGGTGGGGTGCCGCAGAACTTCTCTGCATGGTCTTCAGGAAGATGCTAATTTATCCGCCTACATAGCTGGACCTCCCTCCCAGGAGGAGCAAGCCTGAGTGTGTTTCAGCAAACCATGGCTGTTTGACCAGAGGCAGCTCTGGATGGAGGGGTAACTAGGGAGGAAGTGCCCCTCTTCCAGGACCCCTGCTCCATCTTCAGAGTTCCTTTGGGGATCCCTTTTGGGGAGAGTTGTGAGCTCCCCTCTGCCTGCCTGGCCCAGCATGTGCTTCTGAGCAACCCTTCTGTAGCAACCACTGACTTCTCCCCACTCAGTACCCAGTGGTGGTGGGAGGGAGGGCGGGGGGGGGGGGAGAAGGGGAAAAGGGGGGGTGCTGGGCCCGGAGGTTGACTAGCCATGGGGGCCGGGAGCAGGAGAGCATGGGAGTGTGGTGCCTAGTGGGGCTGGGGGTGAGATGTGTTCTCCTGAGTTGATGTGCACTTCAATTTTTTTTCAAGATTTTATTGGGTGCTCTTACAGCTCTTACAACATTCAATATATCATTCATATCAAGCATATTTGCACACGTGTTGCCATATTCATTTCCAAATATTTTCTATTTGAGCCCTTGGGATAAGCTCCTCTTTCCCCCACCTTTAAAAAATTTATAAATCATTTTATTGGGGACTCATACAACTCCCATCACGATCCATAGGTACATCAATTGTATACAGACCACATTTGCACACTTGTTGCCCTCATCACTCTCAAAACATCCTCTGGAATAAACATGCTCTTCAATTTCTCATAAGCCATTCGCCCAAGAAAGCAGAAGCAGGAAGATCGTGGACTCCAGATTGGCTGTGTGTTGGCATTGGGTTGCCTGTGGTGAGTGGCACTGGGCCACCCACGATGGTCTCCTCCGTGCTATAGACGAGGAGCTGCTGCCACAGACCTTCAGGGCTGAGGGGCTGGTGGACCTGGTTCTAGAATCAAGCCAGGGAAGATGTAAGGGCCCGACCCCCCTGGAAGGCCAGCTGGATGCTGTTTCTTCAGCTTTCCCCTGGGTGCAGGGGGAGACAGCAAAGTTTCTGGTCAAGGACACTCCGTCCTCAGAACCATTTCTGGGTCTTCTCAGGTCTGGCTGAGAGCAGAGCGGCCATGCCCGGGGCTTGAGGTCCAGTCACAGTTGCGTCCACCTGATTCTTTGTCTGCTGTCCCAAAGGCGCCAGCCCCTCCTGTGAAGCCATGGGCCTCTCTGGACGAGGTGCACTGCCGCCCGCGGCCGGCCGTTGCCTGTGGTGGCTCCTCCTCCCCGCAGGTGAGCGGGTTCACCAGTGAGAGGCAATCTCCTCTCGTGCCCCGCAGGCGCACACGCCCTTGCATGGCCACGAGAGCCAGAGCAGCAGAAAGCAAACAAAGAAACAAGCCCCTGCGCTCCCTGCCCCCCAGCCCATTCTGACTCATCGCCACCCTGCACGGGGTCTTCTGGGCTCCCAAACCGGACCGCTTCCTCTTTCCCCTCTGGAGCAGCTGTTTGAACTGCCAACCTGGCCACTAGCAGAGGACTTTGGCAATGACCCTGTGCTTGTCCCTCAATGGGAAGAGGGAGGGGCTGCCCCATTCTGACAGTCACCGTCATGCCCGGTGACCTTCCCAAGCTACAGCGGAGCTCAGAGAAACACAAATGATGCTGTGAACCTCCCCAGGGCTTCAAAACAATCACGGCTGTCAACAGCAGCGGGGAGAGATAGGAGGGTGTAGTTGGCCATCAGTGCGCCATCACTGAGGCTACTGGTCAATGTCAGGTTGCCAGAGGGCAGTGCGTATTTTGCTGGCGTCGAGTGGGCAAGTTCACAACTCGCTCAGGCTGCAGGGCCCTGTAGTGGCAATGCTCTCAGCAGAGCCCAGGACACACAGGTGCGGTCCCCTCAGTCCCCTGTAGCCCACCGTGTCCAGCTGACCACCAGCTGCCATGCCAGCCAGGCCAGCTCGTGACCCACTGGCCGGGGTCAGAGGAGGATGTGTTCACAGCTCTCAACAGCTGGTGTTCCCAAAGAGTTCTCCAGGCCTTTCTTCAGAGGCAACTCTCTGTGTACTGGACCTCCCAACGTCAGCTGAACGGCTGGTCCCCCTGACCACTTCTAGCAGACGTAGCCAGACACCTGAAGGAAAAGCTGGGGGAATATGCCTCGTGGAGCAAAGGCTCTTCCAGCCTCCTGACCAGACAGGCCAGCATCAGGCAGCCATGTAGAGCAGCGCTTCTCAACCTTCCTCATGCCCGACCCTGTCATACAGTTCCTCGTGGGGTGGTGACCCCCCAACCATGACATTATGTTCGTTGCTACTTCAACGCTCTCAGTTTGATACTGCTGTGAAAGGGTTGCTTGAACCCCCCAAAGGGGTCACGACCCACAGGTTGAGAACCACGCATCTAAAGGCTGCCCCCCTGTTGCCCAGGCTCACAGCAGCCAGGCAGCCACAGGCTCTCCAGTCAGTTCCCCACCCCCACACCGGGTGTCTTCACTATTCCCCTTAGGACTCCTCCATTGAGCACGGAAGCTTGTTTCCGGGTCGGCATTCCACCCTACCCCCTGGCCCTGGGTTCCTTTTCAGCATTAGCTTCCATTTCTGTTGCTGACGTTTCCTGAGCCAAGGGACACATGCTAGGCTCACTGCTCACCGAGCGGCCCACTGGGCCGGGATTTGAGGTCCCAGCTCATCATCCCATTTCAGAGGCAACTGAGTGAGGCTCAGGAGGTAATGCTGCTCTGATGCAAGAGGACAGGGGGTGGGAGGGAGGGTCCCGCCACTGTGAGAGCACTCCTGGAGACCTCACCCTTCTCTCCTCTCCCAGCGCTGGGGCAGCGGGGGTCCCACACACAAGCCGAGGACCGCCTCTTCAAACACCTCTTCGGGGGCTACAACCGCTGGGCGCGGCCTGTGCCCAACACCTCCGACGTGGTGATCATACGATTCGGCCTGTCCATCGCCCAGCTCATCGACGTGGTGGGTTTGTCCTCTCGCCCTCCGCACCGAGAGTCAGCCCCCAGACCGGCCCGGCCCCTTTTCTCCCACAGCTTCAGCTTCAGCCTCCCGCTCAGTCCCCCTCAGCCATGACATGGTCAGTCAGAGACCCTCCCTCCGGACGGGACACACTACCACCCCAAAGCCACACCCACTCCCATGGAACCCTCTCCCGGAGTGTCCGTCTTGACAGGAGCACACGGGTGTCCCTGTGTCCTGGGAGAGGCTGCAGAGTCTGAAGCACTGGCCTCGTGGTTAGCGCATTGGGGCTTCCCACAGGTCTCCTGCACTCCCTTTCTAGCCGGCAATCTTGGAGTCTGGGGGAGGGGGGCCAGGGAGCTTTCCATAGACTCTGCTTGCTCCACTTGGCCTGTGGGTAGGTCCTGCAGAATCAGAATCAGGGTAGCAGTGGGTGTGGCGGGTGGGCTAGCCTTGAAGTGGAACTGTCCATCCCATTGCATCCTGTCTTCTGGACCTGGCTGCCCCTCCCCTGGCTCTTACTTTCTTCCCTCTCCCTGCCAGGATGAGAAGAACCAGATGATGACCACCAACGTCTGGCTCAAACAGGTGAGGGCTGGGCCTGCAGTGGGGGTCTAGATGGGGCAGAGCCCGCTGACTTGGGTTGCCCCTGTTAGGCCATGGGGTGGGGGAGCGCGGTGAGTGGGAAGGGAGAAGAGGGAGGAGTTCTGTGGGGCTGGACAGTTAAGCCTCTTGAAGCTTCCATTCCTTCTCAGTAAACTCACTGCCAAGGGTGAATTTCAGCTCATAACAACGCTATCGAACAGGGTAGAACTGCCCCTGTGGGTTTCCGAGATTGCAACTTCTTATGGGAGTAGAACGCTGGGTCTTTTTTCCCAAGGAGGGACTTGTGCTTTTGAAATGCTGACTGTGGGGTCAGTAGCCCACTTTCAGTGGTCTCAAACTGCTGACCTCAGGCTGACAGCCCCAATGCATAACCACTCTGCGAGAAAGTTTTCCAGGCCCCTTAGGATTGACAGTCTCAGAAACCCACAAAGCCAGTCCTCCCTTGACCTGTGGGGTCACTCGGAGGTGGTACCGAGAGTCTTCATTTACTCTGGTGTTCTATGGAGCATCTCTGGTACCTGTTCAGTTTTACCTGAGGGGGTGGGGGGGGTCCATATATTGTTCAGGGGCGTCTACCCTGAGGCACTTCTGGTATGGAGGGCGGGAAAGGTTCAATGCACTGAAAAACGGGGTCATTACAGGAGGAAAGAAGCCATGTAACAGAGATGTCGGGGGAGAGTGTCTCATGTGTGTCAGAGGGCCTCCTGGGGTGGCCAGCAGACTTGGCCGGGGACTGAGGCACTGAGGGCTTCTCAGGATGGCCGACCATCAGAACACGAGTCAAAGGAGAGACTGGCAATGCCAGGCCCACCCTGCTTCCTAGACCAGAGCCCTTTCCTGGTGGTGAGGATTGGGGAGGACCTCCATGTGGTCTTGCCCCGGGTGTGGTCAGCACTGAGGCCAAGCCCCGGGATGAGGGGTGAGGGGCATGCCTTTCTTGCTACACAGGAATGGAATGATCACAAGCTGCGCTGGAACCCGGCCGACTTCGGCAACATCACCTCCCTGCGGGTCCCTTCCGAGATGATCTGGATCCCCGACCTTGTCCTTTATAACAAGTAAGAGCCTTCAGGGTCCTGGGGGGAGCCTGGCCAGCTGGAGGTGGTCCTCCTGGGGGGGGGGGCTCTGCTGGGGTGAGTTTAGAAGGAGTTCTCCCTTGTGTCTCAGCTTCATCCCCTCTCAGAGTTGCTAAGAATTTCTCTTCTTCTGTCTGTGTGTCTTTTCCTCCTTCCTTTTATTTTTGTTCTCTCATCCTCTCACACGACTGAGATTGTTTGGATGGTGGGGGTGGGGGACAGTGCCCAGCTCTGTGTCACTCAGACAAAGACTTGTCAATATCGGGGTGGTGTCTGGAGAATGTGGTGCAGGTTCTGTAAAGAAGGTCAAGGAGTTGGTGTTGAAGGATAGACACTTGTGGCACTGGCTGGCCACACACAGGCGTCACCCCTTCTAAGGGGCAAAGTACCCTTGACCTGTGTCTCTCAAAAGCTCGTGCTGTTTTCTACTGGCTTTGCATCCCACACTACAAGAGGGCCATCTGTGGCCAGAATGATTAGTTCCTAATATAAAGCCAACTCTTGAGGACAAAGTGACTACATCTCTCTAGCTATCTATCTGTCATCTAATGGGCTGTTGGAGAAAGATGCGGCTGTCTCCCATAAAGAATTACAGACTTGGAAACATACAGGGGCCGTTCGACTCTGACTTACAAGCTTCCTATGAGCCAACAGTAAGTCAGTGGCAGTCACTTTGGTTCGGTTGGATGCTCCCACGCAAGTTGGCAGGCCACCAGACAAGTCGTCACTGAGAAACCAGGAAGTTTGATGGAAAGTGATGCGTGGTGTTCCCTTAGCATAAAGCAATGTTCCCAAGGATCACTGTTGTCCCTCGACGCTTTGATACTGACCAGAAGGCTGGTCATTCAGCTCCACGCAGAGGCTCCTCAGAAGACAGGCCCCGTGATCTGAGCTCTGGAGGCCCCGCGCATCGAGCACTGTCGGGAGCACAGGCCTGAAGTAGTCTGATGTTTGTAGCCCTGCACGACTCACAGATGGCTCCCCTCCCTTCTCCCGCTAGACCTCTGTGTCCTGGACAGCCCCCAGATCCTGGTCTCCCTGAGGCCCCCAGAGATGGGGAGCCAAATCCTAGTATCTAATGGGCCCTTGTGTTTTAGGAATACCAAGTAAAGCCAAAGCCAGTGGTGTTTGATTTTAACAAGAGATCATTTTTCTAGGACAAAAGTCTAACAGCAGATCTTGCAGACATTTAAACCAAGGTCTGCTGCCAGGTCGATACTACACTTTAGTTTAACCAGAAACATGAGCGTCTCCCCAGACTACTGCAGGCCTCTTCAAAATGGGCGCATGTTGCCATCTAGTGGTGATTATGTGTGATGACAGAAATGCCCCCTCCCTCCTTTGAAACATTTTTGCTACTTTCTTCAGCCTACCTATAAATCCTGTTTGGAACTATTCCATAGAAGAGGAATATGTCTCTTCCAGTGTATTCTTCTGGTCCTCTGGTCTTAGAATCGACTGTGTGTAATCAAGCGGGGGAGACCGTGTATTAAAGACGAATCTCGGAGTTCAGCAGAAGGGACCTCTCAGGGGAACGCAGGGTCCTGAGGAGGCACTACTAGAGTCCCAGGGTTTCCACAGGCCGTGCTACAGAATAGACTTTGCCTCCACCTGGTCAAGACCCCTGGTGGGTCCTTAGACTCCCTGACATGTTAAGTTCTCTCCTATTCCATTTCCATGTGGACCCTTTAAAAAAGCCACCCAGTCCCTTCTGATTCACAGGGGCCCTCTAGGGCAGGGTGGAACTGCCCCTGTGGGTTTCCTCCATCGCACATCTTTCCGGGAATGGAAATCCTCATCTTTCTCCCTCAGATGGTTTCAAACTGCTGATCTTGTGGTGGGGAGTCCAGTGCATAACCACTACCCCAGGCCTACCTCTGCTAACTTGTGTACTCTCCACCCCATCTGTACCCCAGACCCCACCAACCATCAAAGCCCAGCCCTCCGGCTGATGCCATCTCACAGAGACCCTGGAAGGCGTTTCGGAAATGTACAATCATACAATTTACGGGAGCACACAGCCTCATCCTCCTCTCCAGAAGCAGCTGATGGCTTTGAACTGCTGGTATTGTGGTTAGCAGCCCAACGCTTATTCCACAGTGCCACCAGAGCTCCTTCAGAGTCTTGACGGCTTTCATAAGGATGCTACTGGCCTCCGCTGAAAGGGAGTCTTCCCCCATGGGTCTTTTGGGGGAGTTGACTCATTCTGTTGGTGTTTTTGCCAAACCACCAGCCTAGTGTGTAGTGGTTCATGCCTGTGCCCATCTCCTCACGGTTCCTCAAAGGGCAGGGGCTGGTTCATAGTTTTCTCTGTCTCTGACGCTCTGCTAGAGGCTGTGGTAGAGGAGGAGGCTCCCAACCACAGGCTACGTGGGTGTTCTCCAGAAAGATGTTAGGTCTTTTCTGTGCCTGGAACTAAGGATCCCAATAAGGGAGACAGAATACTCCTAAGTAATCGCTTTGAGTTGTTCAAATAAAATGCCACAGGACCATGTATATACCATTCCCACAACTATGGCCCAGAGTTACGTCTGACAAAGGAAACACATCAAAATGTCAGTAGGGGTTACTTGCAAACCTGTCAGTACATGATGGGATCCTTTCACATGTCTCCTTTTGTGTTAAAAGGTGACTTCTCAGGCAGCGTTTAAAAGATGGCTCGTGGAGCTAAGCATGCCTGTGTGTTGGGCATGTCTTAACACATGTCACGTGAGATCCAAACCAGGTGACCAGGTCGGACTTGACGGTCAGTTGCCTGGTGACATGTGGCGTGGGGGACCTGAGCTTTAAGCTGAACCTCTTACCTCCTTTCCTGCCCCCAGTGCAGATGGGGAGTTTGCCGTGACCCACATGACCAAGGCCCACCTCTTCTTCTCGGGGACGGTGCACTGGGTGCCCCCTGCCATCTACAAGAGTTCCTGCAGCATCGACGTCACCTTCTTCCCCTTCGACCAGCAGAGCTGCAAGATGAAGTTCGGCTCCTGGACCTATGACAAGGCCAAGATCGACCTGGAGCCGATGGGACAGACGGTGGACCTGAAGGACTACTGGGAGAGCGGTGAGTGGGCCATCGTCAATGCCACGGGCACCTACAACAGCAAGAAGTACGACTGCTGCACAGAGATCTACCCTGACGTCACCTTCTACTTCATCATCCGCCGGCTGCCACTCTTCTACACCATCAACCTCATCATCCCCTGCCTGCTCATCTCCTGCCTCACCGTGCTGGTCTTCTACCTGCCCTCCGACTGCGGCGAGAAGATCACGCTCTGCATTTCCGTGCTGCTCTCGCTCACCGTCTTCCTGCTGCTCATCACCGAGATCATCCCGTCCACCTCCCTCGTCATCCCGCTCATCGGCGAATACCTGCTCTTCACCATGGTCTTCGTCACCCTGTCCATCGTCATCACCGTCTTTGTGCTCAACGTCCACCACCGCTCTCCCGGCACCCACAACATGCCCCACTGGGTACGGGTGGCCTTCCTGGCCTGTGTGCCCCGGTGGCTTCTGATGAACCGGCCCCTGCCACCCTTGGAGCTCGGTGAGCCCCCAGGTCTGAAGCTCAGCCCCTCCTATCGCTGGCTGGAGACCAATGTGGACCCGGAGGAGAGAGAGGAAGAAGAGGAGGGTGAAGATGGGTGGGCGTGTGCCTGTCATTCACCCTCCGCAGTGGGCGGGCTCTACAACCACGATGGCCTGCATCAAGTGATCTCAGCTGACAAGGCCGAGGCCCAGGGGCAGGAGAGAGGCTTCCTGTTGTCCCCGAGCATGGAGAAGGCCCTGGAAGGCGTGTGCTACATTGCTGATCACCTGCGGTCTGAGGATGCTGACTCTTCGGTGAGTTGGAACCGGGTGAGGGACCCCTCCCCAAGAGCTTAGTAGGAACCATCACATGTTAGTCTCTGTCAAGTCATCCTCCTCTCTGGAGAGCCCGACCCCGCCTTAGACGTGGTCCTGCCTTCCTGAAATGCACCACAAATCGCTGGCTGGAACGCACCCCGGGGAATGAGAGCAGCAGGAGTTGTTGGTGTAAGTTCCCATCAGTTCCGCCTGCTGGTGACACCCTTGTGGGCACAGAAACACGGATGACTCCATTGAGTCTTCAAGCCTGGGCAACTCTGCAGATGCAGTTGGCTTCTGGGGTGTTTGTTGATTGAGGTGCCTCGGGAAGGGGAAGGCCGGGGGACGCTATCCAATGCCCAACCTTTCAGTTGGTAGTCAAGTGCTTCGCTGTGTAGGACTTTTAGGACACTTGATTGGCTGGTGTCAGAATTCCACGGACGCTAAGAAAGCCAAACCTACAGACAGCGACTGGGAGGGGGAGAGGCCCCAGAAGCGAAACCTCCCCAGTGCTACATCAGGCCGGCCATCATCCTGCAGGGTGGGAGGTGGAGAGGCAGGGGAAGGCACAGGGAATTTTTCCAAGAAAGATCAAATCCATGAGCTTGATGCTTTGGTCTTCGGCCATTCTCCTTGTTCATGCGATCTGGGCATTTTTGTGAACTTCAGGATTCACTCAAACACCAGCCCAGCTTGGTGACAGCAGATGGTCTCCCCACTCCCACCCCACCCCCACTGTGACTTACATGACTAGACAAGCAGTCCATTGCCCAGGAGCAAGGAACTCTTTTTAGCAACCTGGCAACTTATTAACTTGAGCCGGGAGGTCATTATTACGGGATGGCCTTCTCAGTTGATAAAATAAATTAATCATTATCTAATCTTGGAATGGCTGGGAATCCAGACCTCCTTGCCTATGTTGTGACCCTCAGATTCTCCCTTAGTTCCTTAAAGGGCCTCCAATCTTCCCAGAGTTATACTTATCGTTACTGGCTTCCTTTTCTCCATTCCCTGCAGGGGAAATGTGGGGGTGGGGGTGGGGGTAGGGGTCAGGGTGGTGAAGTGGGGAGGAAACAACACAGGCCAGCAAACACTTAGTCATCCTAAGTTGCTGGACATCTTATTGAAATCACTAAAAGTCCCCTGGAGAGGGCTCGTGTCTCTTAAATATCTCCCTTACCTTGAGTTGAGTATCTAAGCATCGTTACCAGGAACTTGAGAAGCCTCTGGGAATGCTCTGAACCTTGCAGAGGGGATGTCATGCACCAGGAGTTATTAGATGAGGATACTCTGAACTCTGAGACAATCATATTTCTCTTCCCCACCCACCCCGCTCCCTGCTTTGGCTCCAAGCTCCCCAAGGTCTCAGTGGGGGAGCTGCCCCCCAGTGATGATCTTCAGAGGGTCTGTCTCTAGATCACTGTGACCCCATTTCTACCTTCAGGTGAAAGAAGACTGGAAATATGTCGCCATGGTAATCGATAGGATATTCCTCTGGTTGTTTATCATCGTCTGCTTCCTGGGGACCATCGGACTCTTCCTTCCTCCGCTCCTGGCTGGAATGATCTGATCTCACAGCCCTTGCGTTAGCTCCCAGAGGGGGCGCAACGGACTGTCCTGAACTGCTTCTGCCTCTAGAATAAGCCTGTGTGGTTGGCCCCACCCAACTGCTGGTGTTTCCCCCTAAAGACACTGAACTAGCCCACTCCTGGAAGACTTGGAACCAGTCACTTCGACAATGATGGCTCTCAGGCCTAAGAACTGGCTGAGCGCCTCTTGTCCCGAATGCAGAGGGGCCAACATAAGGGAGGACACTCGCCCTCTGGATGCCCGGGTGATGGTGCTGAGAATGGGAGTCTGTGTGAGGAGCGGGTGCAGAGACTGCCAAGTGAGGGGATGGACAGCCAAGCAGGGAGAAGCAGCGGTGGATGTGGGATGGGGAAAGAGAAGCAGGGGTGGACCCCAAAGAAGGGGTGTGTGGGGAAGAGGAGAGAAGTTGCCCAGGAACTGGGGGTAAGGGTGGTAAGTGGGGTGGACCTGATAGGAGCGAATATTTGGGACGTAGGCATCAGCCCCAGTGGTCCAGAAAAGGTAGGGCTGTGGCATGGGGAGCAGTGGGAGATGTAGGTTGGGGTGGCTGTAAACCAGGTGAGAAAAGTCTGGAGGGCTCTGGGCTATAGAGCTTAACATGATAGTGATAGACGGGTGTCAGGGAGGGGGAGGAGGTAAAGGCAGCACACTGGCGGGGAGGAGGTGGAGTGGGGGTGCAGCTGGAAAGGCCAAGCTGGTTCCGCTGGGTGAAAGGATGGATGGTTGGATGTAGGTAGCTGGATCATGCCATCTATCCTGGGGTTACTGTCCAGGCTTCCCCTTCATTCTACCCTTCCCTGCTTGGCTGCAATGTTGACTGCCACCCAAGGCCCAGCTCAAACTCGGAGCCTGTTAGGAACCAACCTCTGCAAGGGCCTAGACCCTTGGTGCTTGGCATTATAGGTTTCCTTGTAATAGACGCCCTCCCGACTCCAGCAGTCCAGCAGCAGCCAGCTCCATGTGCACGGGGTGAGTGAGAACTCGGGGCACTTGTTCTGAGTCACTAAGGAGGATGAGCTAGACTGCCTTGTGCCCGGAGCTGGCCGTGGGCGTGCTATCGCGCCAGACTGTTTGCCTCCCCAGACTGCCTTCCGTGTCCTTCTTAAAGTCCTCCCTTGGGTTCCGGCCGACTCTGGCCTTCTCAGTGGAGCCTGCTCCTCACTTTGAAATGGGAACTGTCAAGGCCCTGGGCCACCTATGGGAGCCAGGTCAGAGCTCAGCAGCTGCCAGCCACCGCTTCTCCACAAGGCCATCAGGCCCCAGGGTCCTACTGCAGGACAGCATGGGAAGCCAGAGCCACACATTCAGCTTCCTCCAGGGCTCTGGAGTCTCCACTTTCTACATCACCTTGACCTCTCCCTGGAAGGTGGCTTCCCTCAGAACCAGGAGCTTGACCCTGAGAACCTTGCCTGTGACTTCCAGCCCAAAGTGGCCCATTTTGGTTTCTCTCTTCTCCATATTCTTGTTCTAATTCCTCTCTTGGCTCCTAGAGGTCACTAATAGTGATAGGTTTGGTGCCAACTTGACTGAGCAAGGTTCTCAGTAGTTTGGTAGCAATCCTGTTTGAGGGGATCTAACACAAGGTAATCAACTCTATGATGGGATCTAAGATGACATAATCAACTCAGTAAGCTGCAGCAGCTGTGGTACTATCCAGCCCTCTTGATTAGGTCACAGTTTTGATGCCATTGGAAGAAAAACTGGTTGGGAGTGTAGCCTGCTTTTTTTTTTTTTTTTTTGCGTCACTGCTCTCCGGTGGTGGGAGTAGGAGGCCCAGCCCCACTGCTGGAATTGAAGCTCCGTCCCAGTGGGCCACAGTCCCGCTCATGACCACTACGCCACCGGGGCTCAGCCCTGGCCGCTACTTTTAAAAGCAGACTCCGTGGGAAAGTTTCACATCTGCTGGGGCTGGATCCTGCATCTGGCTCATTAACGTCCTGCCATGTTGCCTGCCCATCCTGGGAGCCATCAGCAGCCTTGCTGGCCTTAGCTTGGACTTAGTCTTTACCACCCTGGAGTCTTCCTTGTTCTTCAGCCCTTCAGTTACAGCAGTCAGGAGACGTCTCCAGTGTATCTTGGACCCACACACTTGAAATGAGCTGGATTTACCCGCCTCTACAACTGTGCGAGCCATTTCTTGATCTCTCTCTCTCTCTCTCTCTCTCTCTTATAAAACCTTTAAGCGTCACTAGCTTCACTTTGCTAGAGAACTCCTTCTAACATCTGAATGCTTTTTCGGGCTCCTCAGCCATCTTGCATGTAAATCAAGGGATGAAATAAAACTCAATTTGCACCTTTTACCACCTGAGGTCTCTTTTCAAGCCATTCCCTTAGCATCAAGCCCAACCCAAATCTGACGACTCGGTATTTTCCTGGAGGATGACACTGGCATTCCTCATGTGGCTGTGGTGGGAACTGTCACAGGTCCACCTAGAAGTCACCCTTTGGTGAGTGCCTCGCTCCCCATGCAGAGGCCAAAGGCCTGGAGTGATCTGACTCTGACTTCCTACCCAAGTGTCACCACACGCTTCCCCTGGGCAAGACCCAGTGTCCACCCTCAAGTTGCAACGTTTTCCCCCAAAGTGTGCTTCAAAGAAACAATGAAAATTAAGCAAACCACAAAGCAAATTATACAATTTTAATTCAACCACAAGTCAAATAGAAAGGAGGTAAAAGAGTGTTCTACGCAAACACAAGAAAAAGGAAGGGAACAGGCGAGAGAGAAGGGGGTGAGTAAGAAAAGAGGGGGAGAGGAGGGCAGAGGAAAAGAGAAAAGAGGGGGTCAGAAGAGAGGCAGACGCTTGCCCAAAGTTCTGTGTTGGCCTCTGTCTCTTCCTAGCCATCCCAATACTTGGTCTATTGGTACAGCATGGTGTTCTGTGCCCAGACTCTCCCAATCAGTTTGTTCCTGGACCATCTCCCGGGTCCTTCCTCGGGGGGAGGGTAGCACAAAGCTGCCAGCCCAGACCAGACTCATATTAAATAAATTCCAATGTACACTGTACACAAAAACCAGGGCCGTCCCCGCCTCAGCCGCCACTGCCTCCCACGAAAGCCCCTCCCCAGTTCCTCTGTGTGGCCCGGGACCTCTGAAGGCCAAACAGGAAGGAGAAAGGGTGGCTTGATTGCCATGGCCGTGCACAAAGCCACTGGGGTGGCTCCTGGTGGCACTGTGGCGTCCGTCCGACAAGCTGCCCTTGCCCTGGGCCAGGCCCATGGAGGAGAGAGCAGCTGGGCAGGCACAGTCTTCCTCTGCACCCTCTCTGCCATCCCCCGGCATCCACAGGGTCCCTTGTGTCCAGCGGCAGCCTGAGTGGGGGTGGGGTGGGGCGAGGGGGGTCGTGCAAAGTGGCAAAGGGAAGGGCTCCCCTAGGCCTTCCCCCTGAGAAGACCCACGTGACCGAAAGCAAGGCAGGGGCCGGGGAGGTGGCGCAGGGAGGTACACGACACCAGGTGGGGGGCAGATGATAGATACGGGCAGGGCGGTGCCTTCCTTCACTCTGGAGGCGGGTGGGCCAGGTTGCCCAGGACCTTGGCCTGGTCCACGGCATCAAGCAGGTTCTTGGCGTCCACGGCCAGGGTGTGGGAGGCTGTGAGCATCTGCCGCTTGCACTCCTCACTCAGGGAGGTGGCGGCATTCTGCTGGGCCAGCCGCATCTTGTTGATAAGCTCCGCCAGGTCTTTGTTCAGCAGTTTCTGGGTCCCCTCAATCTGCAAGAGGAGCATGGAAGGGAGGCTAGAAGTTGAGGGACAGACAACGTCTCGTGACAGGAGGACGGTGAGTGTATAGGTAGGCTTTGGCTCAGCTGGGCTCTGGTTTTCCCCCAGGTGGTCACATGTTCCCTGGACTGAACCCACAGTCTCAGGCAGCTTGGAGCCCAGCACAGCAAGGACTGGCATCCAAGACCGGCTTGGACACCTTGGGCCCCTCTCCTACCACCCCAGGCCGGTGCAGTTGGTAGGGCCTCTCCTTTCTCTGAGTCTGGCCCCTTCTCACTGGCTCCAGTGTTTGCGTGAAAGATCAGGAGTCCAGCTCGTGGGCTCATGGGTTTCCTTGTGTCCTGTCAAGTCCAAGTCTGTCTGTATTGTTTCCCACCTTGTTCTCTGAGTCTTGCTTACTGCTGAGACATATCAGGAGGCAGTTGTGCAAAGGAATGGCTGCAGAGCCCCCTCATCAGCAAACGGGCCATCGCCCCGAGAGTGATGAGGTCTCACATCAGACCCGGCAGCCTGGGCCGCCCCATCCCTGACCGCGGGGAGTGGCTGGCTGAGAGTGGAGCCTGGTGGGGAGGGAACGGGCTGGCCTGAGAATCTGCCACTGGTTTCCAGAGGCCTCCGCATGACGACGTGGAGAGCCAATAACGGTGACAGTCACAAGGCCCCTGTCACACATTCGCACCGACTGGGAGGCCTGCAATGACACAGGTCCATTACCTTGTCTGGGGGCCGGCCGATGGGCATACGTCTCACTAGACCTGTCGCCCAAAGGGATCCTGGGGGTACCAGTGGTTACTCACCGGCTGCTGCCTGCAAGGTCAGCAGTTTGAGACCCCGGGAGAAAGGCGAGGCTTCCGCCTCGTGTGAAGAGTTAGCGCCGTCGTGGCAGCTCACCCGGGCAGTCCCCATCGGCTTCATAGTGTTGCCAGGAGGCGGAATCAGGAGTTTGACTTGGGGCGGGGTGGGGCGGGAGGTTGCTACAGTCAGGGTGTCAGCAGATTGCCTTCCTGCCGGGGGCTCCTGGAGACTGCCTGCTCCTGGCCTTGCCTCGTGTCTGCCGGCTGGATTCCTTAGCTCCCGGCTCCCTTCCAGTCATTGCACCCCTTGGACCTCTGCTTCTGTCCTTGTGCCACCTTCTCAGCCCCTGGCCCTCCTGAAACCCTTTTATGAAGGCCCGGGGCCCACCCAGGTCGTCCGGGATAATCTCACACCATAACAGCCATAGCTGCCAAGTCCCTTTGGCAGGGTAACACATTCATGGTTCTGGGGGCCGAGAGATGGCTGCTGCGGGGGACCACGTTCTGCCTGCTCAGGCACAAGTTTAACAGGGAGCACAAGTGCCTTGGGGAGGCCTCTCACTGGGGTTTCTCTCTGATAGTTTTCACTAGTTCTCTTGCCAATAAAGAAAACTAGATGAAACTATCAATGATGGAAACCCAGACGGTCAATGCCAATGATACAGGTCGATGCCCTGGTGAGGCTATTGGGTAAGTGTGGGACCATTAGCCACGAGGTGAGTAGTTCGAAGACACCAGCTGCCTGGCAGGAGGAAGGCAAGGCTGTGTATCCCATAAAGTCTTACATCTTGGAAATCCTATACAGAATCACTATGAGTCTGAATGTACTCAAGGAAAGAGAACCAACAGGAAGGGGTGTCCACCTTTGCACGTCTCTTGCTCCATGAAACCTTGCCACAACTAGATGAGTGCTGCCCACCACCACCACCACCACAAACACAATAGGGGATCCCATTCTTAATAAGAGGAGTTTTTAAAATGGCTGGACTTACGAAACTGACTGAGATCAGAAGAGCCCCCGAGACTTCTGCTCTGCAATACCTACTGCCCTTGAAACTTGAAGCTGAAACCATTCCTAAGGCCACCTTTCAGCCACATAACAGATTGACTCATAAACGTGATCCCCATGTGAACACGGGGCTCCTTATTTAAACTAATGAATGAACAAACCAACAAAGCAATGAACCAACCAACCAACCAACCAGCCAACAAACTAACTGCATCACCTATAAGAGATCAAGCAGTCAAGTGGACACTGGAGACACTCACCCTGCAGCACAGATGAGGGAGTGAGGGGAGGGAAGTAGCAGCAGGGGGCATGGAGAACGGAGACACAGTTTGGAAAATGTAATGACGATGCTGAACAATATGGAACCAAACCCAACTCACTGCCCTTGAGTTGATGCCGACTGTCTAAAGACAGGGTAGCGCCTTCGTTTGAGCAGCCAGAGGAGGCTGCAAAAAATCCATGGCAAAGTGGGATGGAAGGAAAATGGTACCCCCTGCCCAGAACTTTTGGAAACTTCTTGTCTGTACAGAACTTCTTTGATGGGAACTGATTTTCTGTGAAAACGTTCACCTCCAACCCAACCATAACCATGAAACTCTGCAGTGAGTTATCTGAATTTCCTTGAACAGGCATTTCTGTCTTGGAAGAGGGCCAAGCTCCTAGGTGCCCTCTCAGCTCCCTGGGGACCACCTGATACTCAAACATGGCCCGTAGCGCTCCCAGGGGCTGCCTGGTATGGCCCCTGGACCTTGGGCAAGAAGACACAGGGGGAAGCGAGGGCTTCTGGGATGAGGGTGCTTACCTCGGTTCGTGAAGAGGATGGCAAGGAAGGCAGGAGGTCGTCCACACTCCCGATGAGCTTGCGCAGGGTGAGCCCCACGTTCTGAGGAGATACGGCCATGGAGGCTGTCACCCCTGGGCTCAGAGAAAGCCATGCATGCCCCCTGGCCGCGGTTCCCGCTTGCAGAGAAACCAGAAACTAAATTCTCTCATGAGGGTCTTCTTGGGATAGGCAGCTGCCCAGGTCGCAGGTAAGGACGTTCAGCCTCCCACCCTTCCTTCTGGGGCTGGGGTGGGCAGCCTCCCCCTGCCCCCACCAGGGTTGGTTCAGGTCCCCCAGCGGCCCTTGCCTTCACCACGACCACGTAGCCCTCTGGGGGCAGCTGGCAGAGTTCGTTCTTGAGTTCCAGCACTGCCCGCACCAGCTCCATGACGTTGAGGTACACCAGGTCATCGGTCCTGTCCAGGTTGGCCGTGGGCTGGATGGACTGCATGGGGAGAGGGCGGAGGAGAAGAAGTCAGGGGGTGCTGCAGGGGCCCGCTCCCTGCCCCACCCCCCCAACTTGAAAAGGTGCTTCTTTGTTCCAGGGTGCACCCCTCCCTTCTGCTCCCAGGTGTGCAGAGGCCAGACTACCTGAGCCATCACCTGGGCAGGGGGTGCGGGCCCTTGTTTTGGGGCCCAAAGTGATTCTCATAGGCCACCGAGGCTGAGAACCACTGTCCAGATCAGAAAACCAGCACCGCGGGCAACTATAAAGGCAAGCGGGGAGCTGAGCACCCGTCGGAACTGCTTAATAGAGGTAGGGGGGCCCACGCCACAGAGGCCAAGGGCTGGACCGTGAGCTGTCTGCTCGGGTGGAGAGCAAGCCTGGGAGACAGTGGACTGTCTTGAATGGGTGGCGGGGCCTCGGACCAGCATTTCCCCTCCTCGAGCCTCGTGTAGGGGATGAGTCCCCAGGGCTGGAGCACCGCTGCCGCGCCCTGAGCTGAAGCAGCCCTGGCTCTCCATCTGCTGGAACCTGGAGGCCAGGCACGCCCGCGCCCCCCGCGCGCGCGAGCCCTGCACTTCACGCACCTGTGCGCCCAGCCGCGGTGGCTTCTGGGGAGGCCCGGTGAACTCCGCTGCAACAAGGAAGGAGGGTGAGCCAGGCTGCCCGCGTGCGCCCGCCGGCCCTGCCCTTCCTGGTGGCGATCGCGAGGGAAAGGACACCCGAACCCCAGCGGGGAAATGGACCTGCAGCCAACTCAACGCAGCCGCGGAACACCTGCGTCCAGCCCGGCAGACCACACTGCAGCCCACTGTGCGGAGACCGGAGACCAAGGCCGGCGATGTAGGGCCGCGCCTCAGATCGGAACTCTGCGGGTGCCTGACTCCTGCCCCTGCCTTCGCTGGAGGCTTTTGGAGAGACCCAACTGTCCCCTCCTTCCGCTCTCTACCATCCCTCCGGACAAGAGAACGTGGGCAGGAACTGGGAGCGAGGCGGTGGGACTTGTCAGTTTCGCCTCTTTGCCACCCCGGGCGCACAGTGGCACCGCCCAGCCACCAGGTGTTCGAGGCAGAAGCAGAAGCCCGGGCCGTCTGCGAGGCGCCTCTGAGGACGGTCCTTCGAACCTCCAACCCACAGGCTAGAAATTGAGGCCTTAGCGGACTGCGCCACCCAGCGGCGGGGGAGGGGCGGGGGCGCCGCTTCATTATCCGTCGACATCCTTGTGCAAAAGGCGCCTCCGGCGGATGGGGTGCCAAGTCCCCAAAGTACCTTCTAGAAAGGTAATCTAGGAAGGGTCTGAGGAGAGCGGAGAATCACCGGCCGGGCAGGGAGAGAGCCATGTGGTCAGTGAGACGGAGCAGAGGGAAGGGCAGCGATTCAAAACTCCGCCCTGGCCACTTTCTGACTTAAAGCCTGGTGGCTAAGACGCGGCCTCCCCCCCCCCCCCCCCCAACCCGCTCTGCAAGGAGGGTGGCTAAGCCGGGACGCTAAGCGGAGACTCCCGCCTTAAGGAAGGGTGTGAGCACTTACTGTAGCCGGTCTCCTTCTCTGGGGTCTGCAAAGAAGGAAAGAAATTACATGTCACGACGCTGCTCCAGGGGACCACAGACTTCCCCTGGGTAGCTGTGCCCGACCCAGGCTGCCCGCCCAGTGGTGTGTTCAGACATCATAGCCACATCCTGACCCAGACTGCCCGGGGGCCTGGGCCCTTCTGTGCTGAGAGGCTGGGCCCTCTGGCATGCCACAGCAGGGCTGGTGGCGTAGCCCGACATGGAACCCAGGAAGCCAGCCACTGGGAGATTAGACTAAAGAAGAAAGACAGACGTGCTCCCAGTGTCAAAACAAAAGAGCAATAAAAAAGAGGTGTGTGTGTTGGGGGGGGGGGTAAGTGTTCAGGGAGTGCCACTGTTTACTGTGGACTCCCAAATATACTTGGCCTATCCCCTGTGGCAATGAAAACACAACAGCAAACGTTTACTGTGACTCATGAGCTCTGATTAAGAGTAGGTTTTGCAATGTGGTTTTGCAATCCCCTCCTGAGTTGTTCCAGCCACCGCCAGGGGGCGATGTCGTCCACTTTGGGAACCTCTTCTTGGATGGGCGACTTACCAAGGGAGACTTATCGTTCATGTACACCATGGGGTCCTGCCAAAGAGAAAAAGCACAGCAAAGGACTGAGGAAATCACCCAAACAGACTCAAAACACACAGGACATGGGCCCCTCGGGAAGAGAATGAAGCGCTCACTCACCCCAGGACACACACACACACACACACACACAATCACTCAGATGCAAACATGCTTAGTGAAATCAGTCAGTCCCAAACAGACCAAGGATAAGTGATCTCACTTATGTGAAATAAGAAAATATACTGAAATAGTGCTTATTAATGGTTAACTAGGAGGGCAGGGAGGGGGAAAAGGAAGTCTTTGGGGGAGGGGGTGTTAATGAATTTATGTCCCCAGGGATGGAATACTTTTGAAAAGGGTGCATAGTGGCCCTACGAGAAAATGTCCTAAGTGTTTCTAACTTGTCGAGGTAGATGGGGCTCTCTGGGAGAATGTTTTGCTTTGCACACAGCACAGCCCCTCAATTCAGCTCAGGAGGTGAACTGAGATGCTAGCTAGCACAGGAACTCTCCCATGTTAACATTTTGATCTTACTGTGTTCCACAGCACCCACCCCGCAGTCCCACCCACACTGCAGTGGCCGCTCACCAGGGATTTTTCCTCTTGCCTCAGCCACTGGTAATCTTCCACCATCTGCTTCTGCTGCTTGTCCAGCACCTGCCGCATCTTGGCCCTCTCCGCCTCCCAGAGCTGCTGGGCCTCTTCTCGGCTGCTGGGCCGGATGAAGTCTTCCTCCTGAGAGGGTGGTGGAGACCGGAGAGGGCACCATGACACCAGTCCTCAGGCTCGGAGGAGGCTCACTGGAGCCCCCGGCCTTGGGCTGGCCGGCTGCGCTCCTCGTTAAGGTTGCTGTCTGATTCACAGCCACGCTCGGAGACGGCCAAGCTCATGCCCAACCAACAATGCCTCTGCCAACTGCAGCGAAATTTAAGGGGACATTGCTCACCAGGCGCTGTCATCAAATTATGACCTGGTCCGTTAATGAAATCTCACTGTCAAGTGACTGACCCAATCCTATTCCAGGCAGTACTTGTGCTGCGTTCACTCACAGAATACACTTAGGAATGCATTGCCAGCCCTCTGGAAACCCTATGGTTCTTGTCTCCAACTCTGCACCAGGACAGCAGTTCTAGAAAAAGCAAAGCCTCTTGCCCCACAGCAAGCAGTCCAATCCCACGGATGGTCCACGGCTGAACAGACTCTGGTTAAAGGCGCAATGGCGGACATGTTTCTGATAATGACGTGTGCTCTTAATGAGAGACATGTAACAATGTAACAATAGCAGCCACCATCAAACCAACTGCCACTCTGAAGACGCTGGCTCCTGCTGGCCCCAGGGAGGTCAGGGTCAAATGGGATCCACAGGGTTTTTCAATGCCGAATCTTTTCGGAAGTAGATTGCCAGGCCTTTCTTCTGAGGTACCTTTAGGTAGACTTGAACTGTCAACCTTTGAGTTACCAGCTGAGCACATTAACTGTGTAAACCAGCAAATGTTGATGAGGGTACTCGCTCGGGCTCTGCCAATGGTTCAAAGGGATGCTAAGAGATAAGAATGAAGATCAGACCCTAAGATCTATACATCTATGATAAATGTTTATTTTTAGCTTCCAGTCCTTGATTGAACTCATCTGTGGGGAACTGGCCCCCCCACTCACAGCTTTGCCCGCCATTTCCCTTGCAGCAGGCCTGGGTGTGTGCTTCAGGATTTCTTTCCCCTGGGGCTCTCCGGGGCTGACTACCACATCTACTGTTCAGGTCCTCCACTCGACCCGAGCCCAGCTCAGACTCACTGCCACTGACCAGAGCAACCGCCAGGACAGGGTGGAGCGGCCTCTGAATTTCCGAGACTATAGCCATGGGCACGAGTAGCAAGCCCTGTCTTTCTCCCAAAGAGTGGCTGGCGATTTCAAACTGCAGGCCTTGCGGAATACAGGTCAACGCATGACCCCTGCCACCGGAACTCCCTCGCACGGCTCTGCTTTCTCTGCTGCACAGCTTCCTGGTCTCCTGGAGGAAGCACGCGATTGGCGTCCTCACAAATGCAGACAACTCTGAGGAGGCTTTTCCCAGGGCAGAGTCCTTCTCTGACAACCAGGCCAGGAGTTCCCTCACTTCCCAGTTCATCTATAAGTCATGGCACAAACCCTAACACCAACAACTGAACTCTCTGTCCATTTAGGCAGGCCGCAATCCCTGCTGCCAGGTCTCCTGAAAGCCTTTCCTCCTCAGGAACCCTTCGACAGCACTCTAGGGGAAAAGGGCACAATTTAAAAATTATATGCATCTGTCTCTTTCTTTCTTTGTTGCTTGTTGACCTTCCATCACTGGCCTCGGGTTCTAACAATGCGAGTTAGGTTTCCAGCTGAAGTGTTCTTTGATCAGTCATGGACTCAGGGGCCCTTTACTCAGCAACCACCAGGAGCCCTGGACCGGGGTGAGTGGGGGTGAGGCGCTGGATTGCCAACTGCAAGGCCAGCAGTTCAAAGCCACCAGCTCCTCTGTGGGAGAAAGACGAGGCTTTCTGTTTGCATGGAGATGTACAGCTTCGGAAACTCAAAGGTTTCCGCCCTGTTCTATAGGCTCACTATGGATCAGAATCAACTCAATGCCGGGCTCTTAGACATGGCAGGCTGGGGACTGGGTGCTGGGAGGACAGGCGTAAAAATACATGTGCTTCCGTGGTCCTGGAGCCGAGTAAGCTCTAGCTGGGCCCAGGGTTTCCCAACTGGGGTGCTGTGGACATTGGAGGGCAGATGCTTATTTAGTTGTGGGCCGCCCTGTGCATGATAGGATGCTTGGCAGCAGCCTGGCCTCCACTCAGGATAGCAGCCCCCCTGAACAACCTGTCCCTCGCACCCATTTGTAACAAACATGCCTCCAGACATTGCCAAATGTTCCCTGGTGACAACATCATTTCAAGTGGGAACCAGTGAGCTCGCTGCTATTTTAAGCAAACAACTGCTAGGATTATGGATTTGATAAAAATAAATAAGATTTATTTCACAATGACTGATGTTCCAAAATGAAAACTAATGATTACTAACTACATGTCCATACCACGAAATAGTTTTCCCAAGCTCTTGACAAGTAGAAACTAAGCTTCAAAAGTTCAGAGTTAGGAACACGTTGTATAAGAAAAACCTACAGAAGAGAAGGGTGCGTACCGGTGGGCTCAGTTACTCTCTGGGAAACCCACTGCTGCACTGAGCAGATTCTGATTCATAGCACCCGACGTAGGGTTTCTGGGGCATTGAAAACCTGGACGGAGCCAAAAGCCTTGCCTTCCTGCTGCAGATCAGTTGGAGGGTTTGAAGCCCCAACCTCACAGTCCAACACTTACCCAATGACTTTGGACAATGACTGATGGACATAAAGTATGGACCTTGGGGAGTGGGGTGGTGGTGGAGACTGCTGCGTTCTGAAGAAGCCCAGAACTCTGGTAAAGTAGCCTAGTGACGCAAGTGAGCAAGGGCCAGGCTCAGGCCTAGCCCCCTCTAACCGTGACACTACAGGATGCCCATGGCCTGCAAGGGGCCTTCCACTGTCCATAACTCCCTTGACCATTGATTGTCCTCTCTATGACTGCTCCCCCTACCTGTTCTCCACTCATGTGAGTTGGCATGGAGTCATGGCAAACTGGTTATTGTTTTACACCGGGAGGAAGGAATCTAGGAGCTTAGCCCCCAAGATTTGAACCAGAGCATGGTTGGCTATGTTCTAACTTCAGGGAAGCCAGGCTGACGCTGAGGCAACGTGCTGCTCTACGCAGGCCCATCCTGTTTGTCCTGTGAGTAATTAACCCCATTGACTGTGCTATGAGAATACGGTTTGATCTGTGCTCGGCCCCGAAGAGTCTTCATGAAGAGCTGATGGACACAGTGGGGTGGCGATGCCCCAGACTTGGCGACCACTTCACCAAACATGTGAGCTCTTCTTGGAAGATCCGTATCTATGTCTTCCAAGGTGATCATGGAACTTGGGAAGCTAATGAGATTTAAGAATCCAGAATGGAATATCTTCAAGACTTCCTTTGCTGAGCAGTACTGGGGTATTCTTACCAGGCAGTGGTACTTACACCCTGGGCCACTCTACAGTGAAACTGAATACCGTGGCGTTTAAAGAGGACTTGCACAAGCTGTGACATCTACCACAATTTGGCTACCACACACCCTGCCAGCCCTACTTCCGCCTCCTCATGCATGCTTCCTTGTTTCAAATGGTGCCCTCACTTGCCCTGCTTTCCCATCGCTGTAACTTGGCTCCTACTGATGCCTCTGCCTCTTCCACCAACCCCCATCTCCCCCTCCTCCTTTTCATCCTAATGTCTTTTTGTCCAAATCATTCCCAAGTTTCAAGGCAGAAAAATAAATCTGGATGGACTTGGTCTCCTTTCGACTCCCACTGTGTGTGCTGTAGTCTCCGTGTGGTGCCCTCAGTGTTTGGCTTGGCTGCAGGTAACTGTGGCCCTGACCCACTCCTTCTGGCAGACTGAAAGCAACCTGAAGCCAGCGCTGACTTTGTTACCACCCCAACTTCAGCACCTAGGACAGCGCACCCCGTGCCTTTAGCTCAACTGCATTTTTTTTTTTTAAATTAAAAAAAAAAATCTCAATTGTGAGATCTTGAAGAGACAGATTGCTGCCTTCCTGATTCTGCCAGGGCATCCGACACCCTACAGATCCGCAGATGAGTCAGCCAGTAGAAATGTTGTTTCTATGTGAAGAACCACCTCTCAGTTTTTCTGCCAAATGCTTTCAGATACTTTGCAGGGGGCCAATCATACCTTTGCAACATTCTACCTGGAAGAGGCTTTCTCACTGTTTATGATGTATGTCAAACAAATGGAGCTCATATTTTTAACTTCTTTGTCTGGTGTATTTAAAGAAACACTCATCTTGTTCTTTTAGGCAGACTCCTTTAATGCCAAGAACATTTAAACCCATGGCACAAAAGGTCTTTTTACCCTGCTGCACAGTCTGTCTTTATGAGACTGAACAAAATCCCCCTGGGGAGATACAGCTTAGACAAAGGAAAAGCCACCCCTCCACTGTGCACATTGGCTTCCTTCTGGGAAAAAAAACACACCCCACATCTTAAAGCAAGAACTCACTAAAACTTAATTAATTACGAGTAAAGAGTCAGGGGTAGGAGGGTGGAGGAAGCAGTGCTGCCTAAATTATAGTGCGTGCAGAAAAAAATCCAGTTGCATTCTTGTTAAGTATATGCTAAGATGTAAATTGATTAAACCGGTGTAAGAGGGAAAAATGAGGGAGGCCAGGGGAAATTCATGTCACCCTAGATCTTCATGTCTAGAGCGGTGTGTGATTTGACTCATTTTGAACTCTTGTAGAATTCACAATAATGGGACAGAAGTCTATCAGGGTCTACATTTCCAAATCTGCTATCATGAGAATATTATTATTATTATTTTGAACATTAGGGCATGGACTGATGTTAGCTGCTGGGAGTCAGATCCCAAGCCACGGAAGTCCCATGCATGAAGGAACGAAACGCTCCCCAGCACTGCCCTAACTCAACAGGCATCTCTACAGAGTTGAGCGCTCACCCAATACGGACTTGGGCCTGTTTTGTCACATGTCAAGATTCAGCCAAGAGTGCTTGTGGCAACTGGTCACCACAAGGAGCCGTTTGGTGGAAGGTGGATGGTGGAAGGGGGCTTCTGGCTCCTGGCAAAGGTGGCTCTTTCCCCAAGACCTGGCACTCGGAGGCGAATCCATCAAGCACGTGGAGCCTCACTGGCAGGTGATGATGAAGAGGGGGCTGAGGAGGGCTCTCTTCCCCATGGGTGACTAAGCCATTGTGCTAGTCGGCCAATTAGATTCTACCCACACTGGCCCCTCAGCTCATCGAGGCATAGGTTTTACAAAAGCAGAACACACACACACACACACACACACACTCCTTCCTTCAACCAAGGAAAGATTTAAGAACCAAAACAATCAAACAAAATGAGGCAAAACAGGGCAGAACCTTCTAGACCTTTTACTCTCCAGCACCAGCAGGGTTGGTTGTGCCCGACCTGGGAGTCTCCTCACTACATTGTACTGACCGGCCCCTGAGAGGTCAGGCAAGGGACACATTTTACACCAGTGCAGATAAGGTCAGGTCCAGATTCCATCACTGTCCCCAGAAGAGACAGTGACCTGATGCCAGCCCCAGATCCACTGACAAAGGAAAGTGCATCCTATAGGCCCTCCGTAGCTTGTCCGGCACCTGGGAGCACCGAGGGCACCCCATGTCAGTGTGAGGACAAGGGGCCCCCGGTGTCCTGGGCCACCTCCCTTCCAGCAGCCTCCGCAGTGCGGACAGGGACCCAGCATGCAGAGCCCTCTTACCCGCATGCTGTGGCGCTTGAAGACATTGTGCCGCTGGAGAGGTGGCGTGTGCAGCGAGTTTACAGGAGACGGATACTCCATGGGGCTGGTGAGCGTAGGGGAGCTGGCACACAGACCCTCAGGCACCTATTCAGGAGAAGCAGAGAAGCAGGAGGCACGAGACCACAAGGCAAGAAGGTGGACAACTAGTTGCTAAAGACATATGGACAAAGGAATGACACGCAAGCACCATGGGGACGGACACAGGGCTGCCCTGGAGGAGGGCTGGCTCTCCAGCAGCCTGGGGTGGGCACACATTGGCCAGCTTGAAACATGGTGGAGAAACGGGCTCGGCTCTGGGCAGCCATTGGCACGGCCGCTGGCCTCTCTCATCCATCTAACATTCCTTGCATGACAGTCGGAACACACGGAGGGCTCTGTGTGCACTCCTGATCTACTGAGAAACGTCTCCTCCCTTAGGATGGTTCAGAAACGACTCAAGCTCCATCGTCATGTGCCAAGTCAACAGATCCGATCAGCCTGCACATTGTATCTCTACGAGGGGGTCTAAAAAGTTCACAGGAAAATCCCTTTCTCTTTCAATTTCATTGTTCGGCACATTTTTGAAGCCCTTTCCTGTCTCCCTATCCATATAGAGGTGGAAAAATTAAATTGAAAGCTTTTAGAACTTTCCCATGAACTTTTTGATGGCCCCTCATATGTGTAATTGTGTATATCTCTATGTAGGTGTGCATATGTTTTAGACACACACATAAATATACATAAATGTAATCACTTATAAACACTAAAAAAGTTATCTTTCTTTTGAAGGCTACAGCTTCTCTCCAGGCCTTTTCCGTTCTGTAAAGAGGGTCTCTCTGCTAGGTCAATGCACAATGGGCATCTCACAGAGGAGACAGATATGGGAGGCAAAGAGGGGGGAGACCTTATCTCACATACTTTGGGCATATCGTCAGGAGAGACCAGTGTCTGCCACTGTGGGCTCCAACACAACCCCCGTGGGGATGGCACAGGCCCAGGCAGGTTTCATTCTGTCCTACCAGGTCACTGTGAGTCAGAATCGACTCAAGGACACCTAAAAACACACCACCGCAGAAAGGGCCGGCCTTCTACAAGGAACCCAGCACAGTCATGGTCCCTGTCGGTTGGGAAGGTACAGGTCGGGCAGAGACTAAGCTGAGAAACATGGCAGAAGAAAAGAGAGGAGCTTGGGTCCCTTGAGTCTGGGTGCAGGAGAGACACAGGACAAAGACACTTGGCAAAAGAGGTTGCGGGGGGTCGGGGGGAGCACAGAAGGCTCCAGGGGAGCAGCGCCATGCTCCAGAGAACATGAGCTGTCCCCAAGTCCTTGGGATTCCTTCTCTGAGGGTCCTGCTCAGGCCCCGGGGCGGTGGTGGACAGAGAGCGCTGAGCTGCACGCAGGCACATGAAGCAGCAGACACTGCGGGCATCCTCTGAAGAGCTGATGGGCTGGGCTTAAGGCAGACAAATATTCCCAGACAAGGACAGCATTCCATTTTTACACTTGATCCTGGGCACTCTGAGGTCAAATTCCCCAGTGGGAGAGGGCTGCTTTTCCAAGGCGTACGTATGGCCTATCAGGAGCAAGCTGGAGAAAGAACAAACCCGAGTTTCCCCATCCCTCTGGTCATATATCTACCTGGAACTGCAGTTTGGGAGGCAGAAGGTTGGTCTGTGGTGGGGGTCTGTACTTCGGCCGGCTGGGCTGCAGAGAGAAAACAGACATGTCCTCCACGTGAGGCTTTTCCCTCCTTCGCAGTGAGAATGACTCATCACGGGGATGCCCAGGACGGAGATGGGTCAGGAGTGTTCCGAATGACGAAGAGACGAGGGACAAAGTTGTTATTTAAATCACGTTACCGGGCTGAGCCCCGGTGGCGTCGTGGTTGTGCGCGGGACTGCAGCCCACTGGGACGGAGGTTCAATTCCAGCAGTGGGGCTGGGCCTCCTACTCCCACCACCGGAGGGCAGTGATGCCCAAAAAAAGAAAAAATAATAAAATAAAATAAATCACGTTACATCCACTTAGCGGGCACCAACTGCATACTGGCTGATGGGAAGGTACAAAGCGGTTACTTTTTCCGCCCCCTTGGAACAAGGGCATTGACTGTGTGTGCTTGCGTGCATTTGTGTAACCCAGCTATATACGATGCGCCTGCAAAAGAAGCAATCGAGCTACCAGTTCACAGGGCGGAGGTCACCAAGGGCTCTGGAAAGCTTCATGAAGGCCCTAGAAACAGCTGAATCCTGAGAGAAGGGCATGCCGAGCCAAGGGGACAGTGAGAAAAAGCATTGCACTGAACTGAATGTGGTCTCAGATCCAGCCATCTGATGGGGTTCCTGTCAGGCACGGGCCGCTGAGCACAAAGACATAGGCACAGACTCAACCCAGGTGTCCCAGGGACACTCTCCCTTCCCACATGCCTGGGGAATCTAACGTGTCCTGGAAACACCCCCACAAGGAGAGTGCCTCAGCTACTTGGGAAAACCTTTTCTAGGATCCAGCTTCCCCACAAGGCTCTGCTCTCTCAGATTCCCCCACCTTGCAGAGCAGTGATGTGACAAGGGCCGAACTCAGTGGGCGGGGAAACACCTCGCCTGGGCAGTGAGGGCCCTGCCTGATAATAAGGTTGCGTGGGAATGGGCCACGGAGGGTCCCACTTCTGCGGGGACTCAGAGGACTGATGAGGTTGGGTCTGGCCTTACCTTGGGTGGAGGTTCCTGGGAGGCTGGGGGTTCCAAGATTTTGGGGGTTCGGTAGCGAGTGTTCCTTTCCTGCTCTATAGCAATGTCCTTCTCCATCTGGTAAATATCACTGCCAAGAAGTCAAATCAGATATGGAGAGAAACACACGGTCAGAGTAAGCTTCGGCCCATACCTTTGGCCCTCCTGTACCTGCTATTGTCACCATTTCTCCATGTGGGACTCCTGATGTTCCCAGCCAACTGCATGAAGGAGGCCTATGTTCTTCATCTCTTGGTTCATTAACTGTCAATAAGGACTTAAAAAGCTCCTCCCATCAATACCTCCCTAATGTGTATTAATGGGGGGAAGGTTTGTGCAAACGAACTGAGGGTTTTTTTTGTCCTAATTACCCAACTCAGTGGTTCTCAACTGGGACTCTGAAATCATGGAATGGGTCCTTTAATACATATGGGTTCACATAAATATAGCCCAAGTACTGTATACTGTTGATATATAACTTTTGATAGTAGTGTTTCAAACTGCATGCATTAAATTTTGAGAAAGCCCACCACAAAATTTACAACATTTCATCAATCCATGAGTATTAACATGGCAATTGTTACATGGTGGGGTCCCTTCTACTCCCCCCAAAGCCAAGAAACACTGAACTCATCCAGTCTTAACTCTAGAGACAGGAATGTCACAGAGCTCTCCTAAGGAGATTTTGCAGATTGTGTTGGAAACCCACCTCATCCAAACTAATGTAGTGTCAAGTGTCACCCACATGCCCCCAGCCCATAACCCCCCATCATCTTATTATGGGTCCCAATCTCTCTCAAAGGCATTTTCCAGAGACTATTTTCTTTATCTCAGAAAAAAAAAGACAAAATATTGACTATTTTAGAACTAACAGTGTTTAAGGAATCCAGAGGTTACTTAAAGTGAGAGTTTACAACTAAGGCCAGGGTCCAACTTTGGCCTCTACCTATTTTTGTATGACCTTCAGGCTACAAACATTTTCGTCTTGCTTTACAGCTTTAAATGGTTTGGGGTGGGGGAAGATTTTGTGATATGTGACAATTAAAGTTCTGTTTGAGTGCCATAAATAAAAGTGTGATCGGAAGATAGCCTTGTGCATTTATTTATACCTCATCTATGACTACTGACATGCTACCGTGGCAGAAGTGCACCATTGCAGCAGATAGTGCACTGCTCTAAATAACCATGCATGGCTCTTTCTGGGAAAGGTTTGATACCCTGAGTACCACCCTAAAGGAAGCCAGATACAAGGGACAGTTGGCATGCAGCATGCATCCAGAAAACTAGAGGACTCCGAATCCTGAAATGATGTGTGACAATTCGTTCCTCACTGATTTCATGAGATTCAGGGGTCACTGGAGCACATGACAGGGAGCATGCCTTCCACTCCCCCCCACCTTCCATTCAGAAAGGAGCGGTTAATCCCGGGTCGCTTTCTTAGTAACATGTCAAATATTGTGCCCCACAGAGTCAGAAACGGGAGGGGGACGTGAAATGCATGACCAATTGTCCCCCTGAACAACTGAACCCTTTTCTAAGTGATGAAAAGAACTGGATGGTGACTCGTTACCTGTCATAGTTAAGATTTATTGTGCCAACCTGGCCGCTGAACACGTGAAGGGCAGTTTAATTGTAGGGGGGAGAGATAAATGACTCAGCAAGCCTCACCTATTTGGTCTTTTGCTCTCTGAGGGTCGGACCAGTGTGCGGCTGCCTTAGCCAGTTCCCTGCTTCAGGTGGCAATGCTCACTTCCTATGAGACATCCCTGAGAAGCCACATGGGCCTACCCTGATGCATCCCTGGGTGCTGGGGAAGCCACATGGAGACCCCTGCCAGCATTGAGATGCTTACATACTCACTGATTTGGCTTTTGCCTTGCAGTCGAGTCATTGCAAGTGTTTTGTAAGACCAAGAAGCACTTTGTAGATCGGTGTCAGACATACGAGCTAATTTCAGACTTAAATGGGCTTGGACTGGACTGGGTTGGGATGCTTTCTTAATTACACTTACCCTTTCTCTAAAATTCTCTTATACATATATGAGTTTCTGTGGACTTGTTTTCTCTGGTCTAACTTATTACCAGTATGGGCTGTTTTGATAGAAGATTCTACAGAAGGATCTTGATCAAAAGGGAGGGAAAGTGGGGAAAAGTATCTCATATTCTCATGGAAGCTAGCCTTTCTAAAGCAACAGAGGATGTATGAGTCCTTGAAACTCTTTCTCTAAGATCAATTAAGAACTTTTACACCAAAGTATCTTGTGAAGTATTCTTAAAAACAGTAGTTTCGCTTAGTGAAAAGAGCACTTTTGCTTTGAGCACGGAGGCCAGGCTCAAACTGACAAGAGCAACTCGAAAGGCACGAGAGAAGCTTTGTAGGCACCGAATTCATGTTGGTAGTGCAGGAACAATTCAGAAGGGTGGCGAGAATGGTGGCACACCTTGGAGTATGCCGTCAGTGCCACGTGTACAAACTGAACTGATATGTGCTCTGCTGTGGATGTGCTAAACCACAGCATCAAAAAAAAAAAAGAGAAAAATCACACCTTCCCCTGCTGACCAGAAGGAAATATCCAGAAAGAGAGAGAGACAGAGAGAGAGAGAGCGAGAGAGAGAGAGACAGAGAGAGACAGAGAGAGACAGAGAGAGAGAGGAAAGTGAGTTCTTCCAAGAAGGCAGCCTACACACCCTGGTCCCAGCATCTGAAAGGTATGTTTCCAACCTCTAGAAAGAGCATAATCACTTTGATGAAAATCTAGTTCAGCCTTTTGGGTCAAACCTAAAAGCCCAAGTCCTGAGTAGGTGCTATGAGCATGGCACTGTGTTTTGAGTTGAGCAATGCTGCCATGGGCAAAGCTGGCCCTGGGTTCACCTTTTCGCTGAGGTCACAGCTGACTGAAAGCTTGGCTTTGACTTTTGTTCCTAACAGAGACAACTATGGGGCACCCCTCTGTGCTCGTGTGGCCAGTTCCACCTGAGTGCGTGACTGCATGTCAATGAGAAGGAAGGTCTGAGCCCATCTTTCCCTGCCCTGTGCGGGACATCACTCCCAACCTTGGGAACTCTGGGGGGCCCTGGTTGCCTCTTATTTGGGCCTCTAAGAGCGCTCTGCTAAGCCTTGCTGTCTGCAAGCTGAAGAGACATTCTCACCTCAAATGCCCTCCCCGCAGCCCCTTCCTCTCCACTTACCTGAGGCTGCACACAAGCTCCGTGAAGCGAGGCCGGTCACTGGGGTCGTAGTCCCAGCAGCGGGTCATGAGCGTGTAGAGGATAGGTGGGCAGAGGTCGGGTTTGGGCAGTCGGTCGCCTTTCTCCAGCACCCCGATGACATCCTTGTTCTCCAACCAGAAGAAAGGCTGCTTCCCAAAGCTCAGGATCTCCCACATGCACACGGCTAAGGGATGGAAGTGAGGGATCAGGGCTTGAGAGGGGGAAGCCTGGCACCAGTGAATAAAAGGCCATCATGCCCAGAATCCAATGTGACCATCAGGGCTGCATCCCTGCCAGGAAGGACCACCCGATTTCTTGCCAAAGACCAACATCTCCATCAATGCAATGATCCATATTGAGGGAAGGAAAGCCTCTCTCTCTACAACTCTGTTATGGGTTGATTGAGTCAAAATATGTGTTGGAATTCTGTCCCCCATACCTATTGATCACCACTATGGACCTAGTGCTGATTCCTAGGACAGGGTAGAACTGCCCCTATGGATTTCTGAGACCGTAAACTCTTTACAGGAGTAGAAAAGCCTCATATTTCTCCCTTGGAGGGGCTAGCTGGTGATTTAGAACTGTTGACCTTGTGGTTAACAGCCCAGTGCCTAACCACTACACCATTAAACCTGGATGATAGTTGAATTTGGTTTTGTCTTTTTTATACTGCTGATAGAATCCCTTTTGGGATTAGGTCTCTTGTCATGTTAATAAATTGCTAAAGAGGTATGTCCTACACCTGATGACTGCTGGGTTATAAAAAGAGCAGATTAGATTAGATCCATGCACAGACATTGGAGGGAAATGAATCTAAAAGTCCAGGAACCACAAGGCTTAGGAAGCTGAAATCGACCTCTCCCTGGGCACCTCCATGTAGACAACACTATGATGAGTTCAGACCCCTAGGTTCCAGATTTCTAATGCTTGCAGCCACTGCATGGTGGTAATTCTGTTGCAACAGTGTTAGGTAATCCCACACGGAGAAGCTAAAAGGATTCTGTGGGTTCTGGGAGTGGCGTCAAAGGCACATCTTTGGGACCATTGATGCGCATGTTTGACAATCAGGGGACAGTGATGCCTTACTCAGATTATAAACTGGAGCTCATAATCTCACCCTGACACTCCTGTCTATGCTGTCATGCAGAAGAGCCCACTGTGCGAGCCTGAAGTTCCTTGATTGTGGCGTGGATGACCTTTGTCGAGTTTGGGCTCATGCACAGGATGGCGCCTTTTGAAGAGAGATGGTCATAGCTCATCTGCTCTGTCATGGTGCTCTGCACCTCCTTCTCAAAGCAAAGCTCAACCTTTGACTCTTGAAAGTGCCCCAACTCTGTCCTTGGGGCTGGTCCATCCGAAGTCACCTCCAGCCCACTGCTGCTCTCTCTACTTCTGGGATTCCTCGGGGCAAATCTGAACTTCTGCTACCTTGTCCCAGTGCCTTTGTCAGGTACCCACTGGCCATGGAGGTCAGAACCGGATCCCTTTCCAGACCTTCCCCTCCCCCCACCCCAGAAACTCCACTCACCAAACATCCAGACGTCACTGGCTGTGGTGAAGCGCCTGAAATTGATAGACTCGGGGGACATCCACTTGATGGGGAGGCGGGTCACAGAGGCTTTGGGAAGCAGAGAGGGTTGTTCAGAGGAGCAGAGACCAGGGCCGGGTATGGAAATACGGCCTGTTCTCTGGGACTTTCGCTTGGCCAATGAGAGCCTCCCCTTACCTTTGTAATACTCCTCATCCTCAATGTACCGGGAAAGGCCAAAATCCCCCAGCTTGACACACTCGGGGGAGGCCACCAGGATGTTTCGGACAGCAATGTCTCTGGAAGAAAGATGAGGTGACAGTGGTGAGAGCCCAGGAGGAGGAGGGCTTCACACAGAGACAGCTAAGAACAGTGGCCTGGGTCTGGGACTTTGAGAGCAGAAACCGGTGACTTCCTTCCCCACCTCTCACCAGGACCATCTGGCTGGCTGAAGCACACCTCAGGCCCATCCAGGGATAGTGGAGCCCATCCACTCTCCACCTTGTCTTGTTCCCCAAGCCCACATGACACCCCAAGGGAGACAGAGCTTGTACACTCTCAGAACACTGGCATCAGTGGATGGAGTCCTTTCGATTCAACTGCACTGGGCTTTGGACCCCTCCTTCCACAGTTCCTGGCATGGCTTTCTGGGCCCTTGACCATCTTTCCCATGTTACCCTTTGAGCGTTCCCTCTCATGGTCTCTCCTCCACATCTCTAACTCAGATCTCCACACCTCTAACTCAAAGTCTGCTGGCTGCTCCAAGGCCAGGCCTTGAACTCTCTCCCCTGTTGCTTACAGCACACCCTCTGCCAGGGAGGCTGTCTCCTTGAGGGTCCTTTAGAGATGAACCTCCAGAGTTGCTGCCCACCTTCCTGGCCACAACCATTCTCTCCCCACGCTGCCTTTACGTTGTTAGAAAAACAAAAATAAAACTCATTTCTATCAGGTCACTACCGACTCAGAGCAACCCTTTTAGGACAGGGGAGAACTGCCCCTGTGAGTTTCGAAGACTGGCGCTTTTTCAGGAAGTAGATGCCTCATCTTTCTCCTGAGAATCAGGTCGTGTTTTTGAACTGCTGCCCTTGTGGTTTGCCAGGACGCCACCAGGGCTCCTCTGGTTGCCGTCAAGTTGTCTCTTTCCTAATCTCTGTGAGCAGCAGCAGCAAGCGCAGCAGCAGAGTGAACTGGGAGGATGACAAACCCCTGTGCCTTGGCGTCAAATGTGGTGCTACCATGAGTGGAGAGAAACAGTGTAGTCGGTTCTGACTCCTGGTGACCATGTGTGTGACAGAGCAGGGCTGTGCTCCATGGGGGAGCTTAATAGCTGGTTTTCCAGGGAGTCCCTAAGGCGTTTCTTCAATAGCCTGTCTGGGTGGACTTGACCATCCAACCCCTGAATCAGTTAGCTCTTCACACCAACTAGGGTCTCCAATTAGGCCGAATAGATAGGATCATGTCAGAGCTTGACCTACCCTGGATCAGGACACAGGCCTTCAGAATTCCCTGGAACAGGTGGGGAGACTGGGTCCCAGAGAGTTGACACAGTTTAACCAGCAGGTTCCTGGTGATTGGCCCAGGAACCCTAACTCTAGAGCCTGGGCCCTCGGAGCCCACCCAGGAGTAGCTGCTTCACCTGTTGTGTTCCTCACACCTCTATTCACTTGCTGACTCAGTCCGTTCCTGAGTGTTTATCGTCAGCTTCTACAAAGGTGGCGTGGAAGCATGCTGCCTTGAAACAAATGAACCCAGAAGGGGAACGGATCTGCGACCCCACCCCCTTGACCCCGTCAATATTTGTGCTGTGCAGTTTCTTCTCAGACAAGGACATTTTGTCTGTTTTCAATCATCTCTTTAGCCCAGAGCCTAGGATACTAGCTGGCACATCACAGCCGTATAGGCATCTTTGTTGAATGGGTGCATGGATTTTCGCATCCTCCAACAGGACTAAGAGCGCAGGCCGGGAACTCGTGTTGGTGCTGCTGCACAGAAAGCAGCCCGCCTGTGTTCCTGGAGCGCCCTGCCTGTCTCCAGCAGAATGTCACTCGCAGGAAGACCTCTCTTTAGGGAATGGGGCACAGAGCAAGGTGGAAAAGGGACCTGTCACAAGCCTCTAGATGCAGCAGGAACCAACACAGTGAGGAGCGAGGATGGAAACTTTGGTTCTGGCTGGGACGTGCCCAAACTCTAGACCTTTCCTCCTGCTCTTCCAGCCTCAGCCCTTCCTCCTGGGCATGGGCCTCCCAGGGAGGGCTCTGAGGTAGATGTTCCTAGAACTCCAAGGGAAGGAGACTCGAATTTTTGTGTATGTGTGAGGGGTAAGGGGAGGGGGGGGGGGCGGCAACAACCAAATCAGGACTTTCAATTTCTTCCCAGCAGAAATCCTGTGAGGTAGCTGCTCTTTTCACTTTTAAGGCAAGGCAGCAGATTCAGAGAGGTTGCTCAGAGATGTTTTGATTTACCCAGAGTGGTAGGGTCAGAGCCAGGGTGCCATATAGGTCTCAGTGACTTCAGGGACCTGCTTCACCCCAAAGTCCTCAGAGACCAGACCAAGGGGCCCAGACTTCTGCCCTGCCCCCACCCTACCTGTGGACACAGCTGATGCTCTCCAGGTAGGCCATGGCTTTGCCTATCTGCAGCGAGTACAGGACAAGGGTGAGCACTTTCAGCGAGTTCTTGTTTCGCTCCAGGTAGTGGCCCAGCTGTGGGAAGGAGAGGAAGGTTCCATGGAGACCCCTGGCATGGCCTGTCTGAATGGGGCCAGAGGCTAGATTGTAGGCAGTCACCCGCCCTCCCTGGGAGGGCCAAGCCCAATCATGGGATGCTGTGTCGATTTCCCTCATGAACAGTGTCTAGGCGAAAGGCAGAAGCAAGCCTCACAGGACAGAGACCCCGTCTTCCCCCTAGGGGCCATGTGCCCCTCCCCCAGCTCACCTCTCCGTAGGGGTACAGTTCCATGATGATCCAGGTGGGCTCCTCCTCTATGATGCCCACCAGCTTCACGATGTGGGGGTGGTCGAGGTTCTTCATGATCACTGGAGTTGGGGGGAAGGGGGGGCGCACTGGATCCACTCAAAGGCCCACGAGGAGCAGAGAGGAGAAGGCAGGCTGCGCGGTGCCAGCCGGCAATGCCACGCTTCTCCTGACCGGAGGCCCAGGTTTGCTCCCACGGCCCCCCCCCCCCCCCCACCCCGTGAAGGTCTGTGCCAACCCAGCGGGCTGTGCCGCTGCTGGGAGCCCTACCTGCCTCACTCATGAACTTCTCCTTGTTGTCCTGAGTGCAGTCTTTCTTGCAGGTCTTGACAGCGACGTTGATCTGCTCCCCTTTCTGCAACGCGAGTGTGCGCATGGTCCTCTGAGCCCGAGAATTGCCAACAAACAGAGCGTGCCGCCCCTCCCCCTCTGCCTCTGCCTTCTCCCCAGCACCCCCTCCTCTCCCTCCCTGCTGCTGCTCACCCTGGAGGCACCTGCAGAGAGCCAGTGGGTCAAGGCCCTGCTGGTATGGATGCAGACCCTCAGCCTCAGAGCAAGTGGAGTCCAGACCACCAGATGTAATGACAAGGGCACTTTCTCTGTGTTCTTATTTTTTTTAAATTTCCATCACCCGTTCCCTGATCTTCCTGTTCCCCCACTTTCAACCCCACCCCCCGCTGTGGGCCACTAGAAACACAGCCAGATATGAGCGCCACTAGGTCCCTGGGTGCACTCCACCCCAACTCCTGCCTCAGCTCTCAATCTTTCTTTTTTCACAACAGCCTATCGATTTCTCTCCCCCTTGCATTCCTCCTCAAATACTGCCCCCCTCCATTCTACTTCTGTTTTGCCGATTTTCGTGGTATTTCTCTACTTCTGGGAATGTTCTCTCAGTTCCATCGCTTCTTTGCATCATTCAGGATTACTCCAAGCACCACATGGGGCAGCCTTTACAGCTGCCCTGCTTATGAGTCAAGTTCCTGCTGAGGGGAGAGGCTGAAACTCACGTGGTTCTGGTAGACGCCTTCGTACACCTCCCCAAAAAAGCCCTCGCCAAGGATACGGCCTAGCATCACGTGTTCCCGGGCGACGCCATACTGAGGACCTGCACACATGGCGGGAATGGGCAGCCTCAGGAGCATGGGAGGCAACTGGCACCCCTCAGTGAACCCAAGAGCTTGACAAAGCCCAACGCCAGGCTTTGTCAGACCCTCAGGCGAGCACCTCCACCTGGATCCAGGGCCAGGGCTGAGAAAGGGGATCAAGAATGTTCCACTTCCTCAGGTGCAGAGAAGGGCCGCCACTACACCACCCCCCTCAGAAAGCTGAACCCTCTGCCCCCACTCTGAGGACTACTCCCAGCCAGCACTGCAGGCACACCGAAGGGCAAATCCGCCAAGGAAAAAGTTCACTGTCCTATCCTGCCCTTCAAAGTGCCCCTGAGCCTCCCCTGTCTGAGTCACATGCAGAGGGGAGGGCAAAGGAGGAAAGTGCCACCCGCATCGTGAAATGTCCCTCCATGGGGCCGGGCCAGCGTGATGGGGGCAGACCTACCTCCAGGCCTCCGCAAAGTCTCATCAGGGATCTCCGAGTAGATGTCTGACTCTGAATGAGAAGAGAGGCCCCGTCTGTGAGTGAGAGTCCCTGCCACAGGCCCTGCTCTGGGATGGAGAAGCCCCCCACCCCGAGAGACTCAAGCGTGTGGTCCCATTTCAGAGCCTGTGTGGCCCAGGCCGGACGCCCCAGGAGGGGGAGGAGCCAGCCCTGCTACAGAGTTCACGTTCCACGTTTCCGGGGGGTGATCAATGCAGAATACACTGGTAACTAGCTTTGACTCCCTGCAGCCCAGTCCCTAGTTTTCTGTGTGAGTAGGAGGCCCAGCCTTGCTCCTGGAGAGCTGCTGCTGGATTTGAACCTCCAATCCAGTGGGCCGTAGTCCCATGCACAACCACTATGTTACCGGGGTTCAGCCCCCTATAAGGGTTTTACAGGGCATCTGCCACATAGCTGCCGCTCAGCAAGAAAGTCCCCAAACAGAACCGCTGTCAGGGGTGGGTTCCATCTCCCAGTGACTCATGCTGTACAGGGTAGAATTCTTCCATAGGAAGCCAACCCCCTCACCACCTCTCTGGCGCCACCCAGAACTTTTAACAGCTTGGTACACATTAACTGTTATTTAAATGGCATTTGGAAGCCCTCAATGAGAAGTTCTGGGAGAAGCTTGTTTTTCTATAACAGGAGGGGACGCTTGGAGATGTCACAAGAGCAGGCAGAGGCAACCAGGACATACAGAGCGAATCCTGCCTGTGCCTTGGCTTACCGATACTGCAGCTTTCTGAGAAGTGAGAGCGCCGCTCCTCCAGGTTTCTGTAGGGCGAGATCAGAGGGCAGCTGTGAGCTCAAAGCCTGCTGCCTGGTAGTGGGGTGACTGCCCTGGGAGACTGGGTCCAGGCTGCCGGCAGGTGAGGGGACAGAGGAAGGACAGTGTCCCTCTAAGATGACACCAGGCAGCATAGGGACATAGAGGATGTACACTGTGCAGATAGGAACTGGAAACATGGGGAATCCAGGACAGATGATCCCTTCAGGACCAGTGGTGACAGTGGCCATACCAGGAGGGTGGAAGGAAGGTGGAATCGAAAGGGGGGAATCAATGATAAGGTTATATACATAACCGCCTCCCTGGGGTATGGACAAAGGAAAGTGGGTGAAGAGAGACATCAGACAGTGTACGATATGACAAAATAATAATAACATATATTACCAAGGATTCATGAGGGAGGGGGAAGCAGGAAGGAAGGGGAAGTATGAGGAGCTTAAGCTAAAGGGCTTAAGCTAAAAGAAAATGCTTTGAGAATGATGATGACCACAAATGTACAAATGTGCTTTGCAGACAGTGGATGGATGTATGCATTGTGATGAGAGGTGTATGAGCCCCAAATAAAATAATTTAAAAAAAAGAATAGCCCTAGATGTATTTATTGGGAAGGAAGAATTTCCACATGGGAAAGTACTGTTGTTGTCCCATGAGGTCTGGGAAGCCAGAAACTCAAGCAATGTTTGCTCCCTTCTGCCAGCAGGCACAGGCTGAGCCCAGGGCTAGGCCTGCTTCCCACTCCACTCACAGCATGGGGATCTGGGGTAGGCTGCTCCTCTTCTCGCCATCTGTGGAGAGAGGGGAGAGGCGGGGAAGTTGGTGCCAGGGGAGAACCCCATCCTGGAGGGCCATCGGACTTCTCCTCTGCCCCTAGCACCCAACACCTGGGGATCCTCTTTCCCAGCTCAAGCCCGAGGGATCTTTGGATCCCTCTGATAGAAAAACATCTCGGGATGAATTCTGTCACCTTCCACGTGCTTCAGTCCAGACTGCTGCTTCTTGACGATAATTCTAAAGCAGAGATACACATTGAGGAGGGGGGGCAGCTGTGTTCGAGCTATGGCTTTGACCTTCCTGGGGTTGCAGTCATCTCTCCCATAGTGCCGACATCACCTTTGACCAGCAAGGCCAGGGGAAGACAGACGGACTGACTGCGTGGAGCTGGTGACCCCACTGGCTTGTGGAGCCATGTCTCTAAGAACAGCCCCTCCCAGGCCATGCCCCTTCTCTTGTGTCAGTCAGTGTCTTAGACGCTCCTTCTCTGCTTCAGGGCCTTCCTAGATTTACCTGTGACACTATTTTTTTTTTGGGGGGGGGTCTGGTTCATTTTCCTCTGAGTGGAAACCCACCTTTTTTGGGATGAACGATGAGAGAGCCTTTGTGCTCCCCCTGCAGCCGGCAGTAGCCATCGATGAGGTCAGCCATGTTCTCAGCTTCTGCCAGAGAGGAGGTTTTGATGGACAAGGACTGCGGAGAAGAGACCGGCCAAGGATGAGACCCCCACAGCCTTGGCGAGAGTCTCCCCACAGGGCTGGAGAAGAGACAGCGGGCCCCTCTCTGCCATACCCTCGCCCCATTCCACTGTACCTCTGCTGGGGCTGGACCTACAGTCCTTACAGCCACCAGGGGATGACACTTGCCACCCTGCCAGAATGCCCTCGGCTCCACCAAGGCCAATTTCAATGCTTAACATAATGTCTGTACTAGTAGGTACTCATTTAAGAACAGACACTGCGAAGGACAGCGACGAGGGAAGGTGTGGGGAAGGGGATGAGGTGGTGATCTGAGGTCTGGAAGGTTTTTCCACCATAAAAGTTCCAGTTCCCTGAGTTCTTAATAAAGAGATCTCATTCCTTCCTGACAGAGTCTCTTTATAATTTATCATCAATCTGACATCTTGTCTAAGAAACAGGTGCTGTCTTATTAATAAGAACACCTGGCCTCCTGCCCACCCTGGTCAAGGCGACCTGAGCTGGCACCCTGCCAAGCACCCCTGCCAGTACATACTTGTGTTCAGATGCCAAGAGATGCTCACCTGGGGGGCACCTTCGATGCCTAGTTGCAGCACAGCCTGCCCCTCCTCCAGCAGGAGGCACCGGATGGACCGAATCTGCTTGAACTCCGCCAGGCAGGTGGGCTGTGGGAAATCAGTCCTTAGCCCCTCCAGGGGCACAGAGGCCCTGCAGACCACTTTCCCCAGGGCCTAGATCAAGTACATCCACCAGAGTCAGGAGCCCCTTGAGGGAGAGCTGAGGGCCTCTCTGAGAGGCAGAGAAAGGATCTTCTCATTCGAGCCCTTTACTCTGCAGTGCATCAGATAAGGTCTGGAGAGAGCCAGGATGCGCCCAAGGCTACGCACCATGTTGGTGAAGCCAGGGCTGGACCTAGGTCCCCTGACTCCCAGCCTAGCGCCTCACCATGGAAAGAGAAAGAGCAAGATGAGGCTTGAGGCTCGTCTCATCAAAGTCAAGGGCCACCTGTCCCATGCTGTTTCCACAGCTATCTCCTACCAAGGGAGTGGCCTCTCTGCTCTCAGCCATAGAGGGTAGGGGAGTCCCTGGGGGAATGGCCCTCCCAACCAGGTCCAGGAGGGCCCCTCTGGCTGGGTGGTTCCTGCCCTCCAGCCCTTTCTACCTTTGCGTCTTGACTTGTCAGCTGGCGGATGCCTTTTGGCCCGATGACCAGGTCCACAGTGATGTTCCATCCTTGCTGGAACACAAGGGGAGAGGAGACTGTTGCCCTAGGATTGCCTGCCCATGCTTTAGATATATGAAAATAAAGTGCACCATGCAAGGCACAGGTCACTGTCTTTTGGACCATCCAGTTCCTTCTGCTCTAAACCTTCCATCCAAATTATCTCCCTCCCAACACACTCTCAGAATTTCATGCCTCAGAGCGGAAAGTCCAATATTTGAGTCCCTGCCTTCAAGAAAACTCCAGCTGCTCTTGACTCTGATCTGCAAGGGTCCATCTGTGTCAGAGTAAAACTGGGCTCCACTGGCTGTTCAGGGACTCGTTTCTTAGAAGTAGATCACAAGACCTCTCCTCGGAGGTGCCTCTTGGCAGACTCAACCTCTCTGTTCCCAGCCAAGCAGCACATCAAGCAGTAGACGAAGCAGTGCACCGACTCTGGACTCGCCCACCAACCCACCAACTCACCAACTCATTAGCTGATGTTGCTCTCCTCAAGGGCTTTGAAAACAATTCCCAAGTCACCCCTCTGACGACTGAGGGTTGTGGCTTGGTTCTAGGGGGCTGCCCTCTCTAGGCTACCTTGACTCATAGACCAGAGGCCCTCATGACAACTGTACTATGGGAGGAATCATGGGCACCTGATGGTGGGATGCCTTCTCCCATGGGTCTGCGATATCTCAGTGTGGGTGGGGCATGAGGTGGCGGGCTGGCAGGGGGAAAGCTAGGCACAGGTCTAGAGGTGCCAGGGAGGTCAGTGGGGTCAGGGGAGAAAAGCGGGCTGTGGAGCTAGGGTGGACAGGATGGGGGATGAGCAGAATGGGCAGTGTAGGCAGGTGACGCCTAACGGTCACCACCACCACCTCGTCCAATGTCCTCCGACTCCACGGTGGAGACAAGGGGCTACAGGAAATACACTGGGAAGGCCCAGGGGAAAGTAGGTCCCCATCCCCAATAGAGGGTACAGCTCTCAAGTCTCTCAAACACGGGTTTTGCATAAGACCCTCCCCTTGGAGCCAAGCGAGGACTGGGTGAATTGCCGTGGGTGGATGGTGTCGTTGTTGCATAGACCAGGGCAGTGAGGCTGAGAACTCACAAACAAGGGCGCTTGTCCCCTCTCCTCGCGTTGGCCTTCTGGGCCCTATTCCTGAGAAGCCCAAAGCTCAGGTCCAACCCAAACCACCCCAAACTCAGAGAGAAGATGCAGCGGGCATGGCATACAATGAGTTCACAGCGGTAGGTCTCCTGGTCGATGTGGGCAAAACCGGCCAGGGTGTTGAAGAACTTCATGACACACTCCTCCTCCCTCAGCGAGGCATACTGCTGGAAGGTCTGCTGGATCATCTTCCGGAACTGTTTAGGCTGTTGGGAAGGACGGGGTAGGGGGACGGACGGCCACCGATGAGCAAGGACGAGCTCCTCCTTGGAGCCAGGGTTCCTGCCCCAACCATCTCGCCGGACTTTCAGCTTCAAGCCTGACATGGCTTCAGGACACCCCCAGCACCTATGCTGTGAGAGCAGTCCACAGCGATTCCCTAGTCACGCTGCCATCGTCTCCAGGGAGGCTCATTCTACGCCCGCCCGGCCGCCCCACCGGTGGATGTGGGAGTGGTCTCTCGTGCGTCACAGCAGAAGCCAACTTTATAGGGGCTTCTATAAGTGCATTTTTTCATCAGTAGATGGCTAGGCCTGCAGACAAGTTCCCCCACCCTTTTGGTTAGCTATGGGTTAGCTGTCGGTTAGTCAAATGGATAAGACGCCACAGCCAGTAAGACTATTCTGTGCAGGTGGTGTGAGGAACAGTTCCCCCAGTGTTCAGTCCAGAAAGCTAAGCAGCCTCCGAAAGGGAACTAGAGGCCGGGTTTCCTGGTTCACAGAAAGGGCCCACTCCCTGCTTCATCTCCCTCCAGCCCAGGGTGGTACAGCATCCCCTGGGGCCTGGATACGGGAACAACAGAGGTCTTGCTCCCCTCTTTGGCTCTCCCTTTCCATTCCTCACCTTTAAGCTCTCCTGCATCTGCTTCGGGAAGAACAGGTCCAGTCCTACTTCTTTCCTAAAAGAAGGAGCCCCAAGGGTAGTGCTGAGCTCCCCCGCACACTTCTGATCAGTCAGGGCAGAGGGGCCCAGAGGCCGGAGGGGCAGGGCTTCCCCACTCTTGTCAGGGCCTGAGAGGAGCATGAACGTCACAAGGAGGACAGAAAAGGGGGTGAGGGAGGAGAGGCAGGTGCCGTGTCATACTTACTCCAGGAGCTCGAAGTTGGACTTCTTGTCAAGTGCATTGTGGGGCATATCCTTGAAGAAGCGCCTGAAAGAAAGCAGGGTGAGATGAGCTGATGGCTGGAGAATGAAGCCAGCCGAGCAGCCTCAGCTGAGTGCCCACTTGATGGCCTAGATGTGGGGAGTCGCTGCCAAGGAGACAGGAAAAGCATCCAATTGGATTTTCAGGAAACCATGAGAAGACAAGTTCCCTGCCTAGAAAAGACTCCATCCCTGGGCTTGGGGCCACTCAGCCCTATGAAGGGGCAGAGGAAGAAGTCGGCAGCTCTAGAAGATGGTGGTCCCCAAGATGAAAGGCCTACGCCAGCCAACACGCAAGCACTCTGCCTCCACACGCCAACACACAAGCTCTCCACCTCCACACGCCAACACACAAGCTCTCCACCTCCACACACCAACACGCAAGCTCTCCACCTCCACACGCCAACACGCAAGCTCTCTGTCTCCACATGCAAACACACAAGCTCTCCACCTCTACATGTCAACACAGAAACTCACTGCCTCCACAAGTCAACGCACAAGGGCTCTGTCTCCACATGCCCCCACCTATGCCTTCAAATCCTGGATCCCTTTGTGATTTCTCTGACCCTTTTGTGTTGTCTTTGAAATCGTCTGTGTGGGTGGGTGCACTTAAAAATATTACTATTCAGGGAAGTGGGTGAAGCGACATATAAGACAGTGAGTAACAGAACAAAATAATGATAATTTATAAATTATTAAGTGTTCATGGGGGAGGCATGGGGGAAGGGAAGGGAAATATGGGGAGCTGATGCCAAGGGTCTAGGTAGAGGGAGGATGTTTTGAGAATGATGATGGCAACAAGTGTTCAAATGTAGTCTGCATACAGTGGATATAGGTATTGGTCATGGTAAGAGTTGTAAGAGTCCTGCCCCCCCAAAAAAAGAGTTGTAAGAGCCCCCAATAAAATGATTTAAAAAATAATATTATTATATGCAGTACCCATGAGTGTCTTAGAAATTAAAGGAAAAATGGAAGAAGGATATAACTGTGATCCATAAACCCTACTTCCAAAGACGACTTCTCTTTGGTACACATATTCTGCGAGCCTGTGTCCCTGTGTGTCTCAGGTGAACAGTTTTATTCTCATTCACTCAGAGCAGTGGGGCTTGGCGTTGAGAGGGAGTAATGCCCTGTAGGCTCCAGGCTCGTTTCCCTGCCTGAGTCACAGGCCTGGGCCTCACCCATCTTAACTGTTGCAGACACCCCTGCTTCCTGATCAGACAGTGTCATCCAGGGCTCCTGTGACACAGGCGCCCTTTGCACCCCTGACCGAGCCTACTGCACTAGACAGAGAAGAGAGGCTACCCGTGATATAAGAAGTGACCGGGATGGCACGGAGGGCTCAAAAACAAAGCATCTGAATGATAGAGAAGAGTCAGCCAGGTCCTTACATCCCACTTGATTGTAAAGCATTCACTGTAGATGCATTAAAGGGATACACGTACCCAAGGAAGTCATTTTAAAACTAGAAGCAAATCCAGAAGAATATTTCCAAATCATAACACAGAGAAGAACAGCGATGGGGTGAAACCGTCAAAGGCATCTCCCAAAGAAATTCCAAATAGGAAATGCTTGTTTAACCTCATCAACTTTTAATAAACGACACTTGGACTATACCACCAAGCAAAATAAGTTGCTTTCGGTTAATCAATATGATGTCAATATTAAAAAAGAGATGTATAAACGTATTGGGGGGAAATCTGAGTGACTCTACCATGTTAACAGGAATGATCTCTGGATTACAAAGTTCTAGGTGATTTTAAAGTGCTGCTTTGTTATTTATTTTCCTTCCAAGATAGACCAACTCTTCCATACTCTTCCAAAGAAAACTTTACCCCTTCCCTTGAAAAACAATGAAGGCAATAAGTACAGGATCAGTAAAAGAGGAGGCCATCAAGAGACGGACTGACCCCATGGCTGCAAACATGAGCTCAGACAAAGCTCTTGTGGGGATGGTGCAGGAGCGGGCAGTGTCCAGTGCTTTGGTCACTACGGGCACTATGAGTCAGACGTGACTTGATGACACCCAACCATGAAAACGAAACCCCCTGAATAGCACCATACCACACCTTCTCTGAACTCCCAGTCAGACAAGGCAGTCTGGATCATTCCCATGACTCTACTCGGTACAAAGTTCCTTCCTGTTCCTTCCTCTCTCCGGTCCCTGGAGCTACGGAGGACTAACTTGAATTCCTTTCTTGAAAGTCACACATTTGAAGATAACATTTTACCAGAATATCTCCACCTTCCCCTAAGACCCAATACATTCACATCAGATCATCAGGCTCCATGACTTCAACCATTTCACTGGGACAAAAAAAAAAAGCAATGGACAGCCTGAATGGGGAGGTGTAGATGGTGCTGGTGGAGGGCTACACCTGCTTAAAATGTCAGGGGTTGAAATAGAAGGAAAGCAGTAGCATTAAGAGTGAATTAACATGAAGGAGCCTTGGTGGTGTAGTGGACTGTTAACCCAGAGGTCTGTGGTTCAAACCCACCAGCCACTTCTCAAGAGAAAGAAGTGATAGTCTGCTTCCCCAAACATTTATAATCTTGGAGACTCTATGGGGCATTTCTACTCCGCCCTCTGAGTATTAAGAGTAATACTGTTTTAATGATGGCACCGTAAATATTGAAATTCATTTTGACAATAATGAAAAATATGTCTGTCCTATCTGCTTTGCAAGAAAGAATTCAAGGAAATTAAGTCAAAATATGCTTCAATGTCTTCTTTCTAGGGCTGGAAATAAACAGGAAATAAGTAAGGATATGATAAAACTAGGGTAGTGCCATAGATACTATCATTTAATATAGGTTTAGGCTATGGTAGTCCTGGCAGCCGTGTAATGCATAGAAGAGTTTATCCAGTGCATAATTTGAGGGGAGGGTTATACATTAAAGGCAGATTTCATTATTTAATTCAGTTTGAAAAAGTTCTGATTAAAAGAAAACTAAGATACTCCATGTTCATTTTACTATTTTTTAAAAAGCCAGTTGTAATATTTGATATTTCAAAGGCATACATTAAATCAGAAAACACGATTAGGGTTTAACTCAATATGGTCTGAGTATCTTACCATTTCAGTGGCTCTCAAAGGGGGAGAGATTTGATCAGCCTGGGAACCCTTGGCAATGCCCAGTAACATTCTGGTCATCCCTCCAGCAGAGACCAGGAATTCTGCTAAAGATACTGCAATGCCCAGAACAGCACCTCCTCCTCCCCATGAAGAACTGTGCAGTCCCATCTGTCCAAAGCAAGCGGTGAAAGCCTGTCCTGATGAGGAGCTCCGATAACTCCATCCAGCAGGAGAAGAGGGACTCTCCTTCCACATGCCTTTAGCTTTGCTTCTTTGGATGAGCTGGTCTCCATATCACAAGCAAACTTGAAGGGACCCTATAGGGCAGGATAAAATTGCCTTCCCCGCCCCCCCACCTCGCCCCGGGAGTTTCTGGGACTGTAACTTTTTGTGGGACTAGAAAGTCCTATCTGTCTCCCGAGGTTTCCGACTGCCAACCTTGATGCTCACAGCCCAATGTGCAACCACTGTGCCAAGTAGGGCTTCTCACAAGCAGGATGGCATTGGTTAAAAGGGCTGGCAAGCCTCCCCCATCCCAGGATGGGTGAGCTTCTTCCTCCTGCTTCCATTTGCAGAACACTTGCACAGAGAGTCAGAATTATTTGTAGGAAGAAGCGGCCTTCTGCCTGGGTCAGTTAAGAGTCTCCCAATATCCTGTACAGAGCATCCTGAAAGCCTCGGAGCATGCGCTGAGCCAGCATCACTGCTGCCCCGCCACAGTCAGAGACAACCTCAGAGGAACCCCAGAGGGGCTGGCTGCCAGCAGTCTGGCTGTGAGCTCTTCCCACTGCAGTGGGTGAGCCGTCAAGTGCGCTCTGGGGTCCTGGAACAAATGGGCTTTAGGTGTGAGATTATCTGAACACAACAGAATCAATGCTGGCAAATGCCCACCAGAGAAGAGGATCTCAGTTCTTTCTTTCTGGGCCAGCCACCATTCGCATGTTTATTGAGCTCTTGTCAGGTGTCCAGGCCTGGGTCCCTGGTTCAAAGATGAAGGCAAAGCTAGTTTAAATTCCAAGACGTTGACACGACTTCACCTGGGAGTGAGTAGAGCACTGAGACAACAAGCAGACTCTGCAGACAGCCCAGTATTGCAGGACGGAGGTGGGGAGGGTGAGTGGGGTGGGGCAGGGTAGTGTCTAGAAGAAAAGACCCTTGAGCTGGTTCAGGGGCAGGGTGGGTGGTCAGAGGGCAGCTTGGAGGTCTTTCATGAATGCGGAGGATAAGCAGGCAGCTTTCTGGAGCTGCCAGGATAAAGACCTGTTTGCCAGGCTGCATGGAGGGGCTAGCGTATGTGAGACCGGGTGTATTCTCCACCCAGGAGCAGGGGTCTGCTTCCCAGCCCGAGGCCATGGCATCCTCTTACAGTCACTCCAGGTTGATGGTGACTGCTGAGTGACTGGATGCACGTTGAGTCCTGGGAATGACAGCACTCTGATGACTCCCAAACACACACTCACTGCCAGCAGCTCCCTTCTGACTCATAGCCAGCCTAGAGGACAGCACAGAAAGGCCCTGGGGGGTTTCAGATTGTAACTCTTTATGTGAGTAGAAAACCTTGTGCTTCCCCCTCCGAGTGGCTGGTGAATTTGAACTGCTGACCTGGTGGCTAGCAGCCCAATACATAACCATTATGCTCTCAGGTCTCCTTTTCTGATGAGTCGTGGCCACTCAGTAAGTGCCGACTCAGCCCCCCTGCGGGGAAGTGAAGGAACAGTCCTGTGAGTTTCTGTTTCTGAAATGGCTCATGGGAATAGAAAGCCACTTCTTTCTCTCAAGGAGCCGCTGGTAGTTTAGAACTGCTAACCTTTGGGATCACAACCCAACATGTAGCCACTAATGCCCCCGGGACTCCTTCTGGGGACTTGAATATTTAAATACATATTAATTTTAAAATGTGCTGGCTAGTTAGAAAAGTATGCATGGATTGAGTTGTGTCTCCACGCCACCTCATCCCAAACAAAGTGAAATGATTCGAAGTCTTAACCCTTCGTGCCAACGAACTTGACCTTGTTCAGAAACAGGGCCTTTGCTGATGTTATCAGTTAAATGAAACCAAACCAAAGTCGACACCATAATCATTGAGGTGATTCCAACTCGTGAAGACTCCCTGTAGTCACGTAACAGAAGAGATCTGTTCCAGAGAACTTTCTTGGCCATAATCTTCATAGAGCCGGTAGCCAGGCCTCTCCTCCACAATACCACTGGATAGGTATGGACTATCAACATTTATGAACAATAGCCCAGAGGCCAAGTGCTTGTGCCACCCAGGGGCTTATGTGTTAGGCTGACATGAGGCCATTCCCCAGAAGGTGCATCCTACTTCCTCTGCATGCTGTCACAGAGAGACAGACAGAGGGAGGACACGGTGCGACACTGCAGCTGTAGTGAGGGGATGCCTGCAGCTGGCAGCAATTAGGAAAGAACAAGGGAATGGATTCTCCTTTAAACTCTCAGAAGGAATCGACTGAGCGAGCACCTGACTCCCAGCCTCTCTACCTTGAGAGTTGCAAGAAACAGATTTCTGTTCTTCAAGCCACCTCCTGTGCAGTGTCTTGCGATGGTAGCCCCTGGACCCTGATGCAGACGTGAGGCATATTTTGACTGAACATCATCAAATGCATGCAGCATAATTGCAGTTTCAGAACGATTAAGAAGGTAGGGGATGGGGGAAATGTTTTATTAGAAAAGGAAAAAGCTCAGCTAACACACTCGGGTCATGACATTCTTTTTAAACTCCGTTTTCCTGGCTCTCAGCTGACCTGTCAGTGAGCACCCCTTTCCCATGTGCTGATGTGCATTAGCAAGTGTGACTTTACACCAAGGTACCAATCACTCAGATGAGCGTGAGCTCTGTTCTCTGCCAACCCTCTGCATGGAGATGTCCATAAGAACCTGTCCCCACCCACCCACTCATCGGCAATACTGGTGTGGGAGCTTTGCCCTGTGCTGATGGAGTCCCATCTCGGCTGCTGTTCCTGAGTGAATGAGGCTGCACCTGCTCGGGGTACCTGGCCATTCTGAGTAGCTCACCACCAAGGAATAGCGGAATCCGGAGACAGGATCTCGAAACCATACCTGACACTCAGATAAGACACAACGAAAACTCCTATGCCACCACAGTCAATTTTTTTGACTCATAGTGACCCAAGTTTGCAAGTGTTTACAGGAGTTGTGTGCCTCACATTTCTCCCAGGGAGCAGCTCGTGGGTTTTGAACTGTTAACCTTTCAGTGAGCCTCTCCACGTATCCCCCATGGCACCTCCAAGGACCCTTGGGTGAGGGCAGTGGAAAGCACAAAACCATTTATGTGAAAACACCACCGGTTGCTGGTGTTTTTCTTCTAAAGGTTAGACAGACAAAAACTCATTGCCAGCACTTGTAAGCAAAAGAGAAGACAGCAAATAAATACCTTTGGAAGCAAGAGAGGTGTTTTTCCTTCCATCTCCATGGATCAGTCATTTTATACCTAATCTCCTGTTACGCGTTCATTTAGACGCACTTCATAGGTCGGAGTGCTCTGGGGCTCAGTTTAGGGAGGACAGGGGTCTTTGGTGTCTTAGGTCCAAGGAGAAACCACTTGGTTCCTCAAACTGAACAGGTACTGATTTCTACCAGGGTATATGAACATAGGATAAAATTCTATGTTTTTGGATAAAATAATCAATTTTGCATTTATAAAGTATCCCCAATAAATTGATGAAAATGCTAATTACTATGAGTAATAAATACTGAAATATGTTTCTGTCATTGTTTTAAGTGCTTTACATGCTCCGATTATTCCTTTTAACAATAAGTCAGGGTTGTCGGGTTGTCGTTATCATTCCCATTTTACAGATGAAGGGACTAGATTGTGTGACAAGGAATATTTACCTGCAGGGCTGGGCAAAGGCATATGAGAGTCCTAAGCATTGATGACCTATGGTGCACTTTCCTCGCTTCCTCACATGCAGTATTACTTGCCTAGATACATATGTGGTGTGCATGTGGGTCTTAGATATTTATGACCTAACTATTTTTCTCCACTTATTGTATTGTTGTTCACTGGTTCAGTTGTGAAGCTTTAAGTTTTACATACATTGCAGATGTAACTTTTAAAATGTGTTTACAGGGGCTGAGCCCTGGTGGCATAAGTGTTTGAGTGCGGGACTGCGGCCTGCAGACTTGGTGGTTCAAATCCAGTGGCGGCTCTCAGGAGCAGCACTGGGTAGCGCCCATGACCACCAGAGGCAGTGATGCCCCCCCAAGACAAACAAACAAAAAATAAATAAAATGTGTCTACAATACACGAATGATTGAATGTACAAGTGGTGTATGTAATCTAGTGGAATTAGATTGAATTATAAATTTTGTGTGGATCTGAGTTTCCAAAATTTTTGCTATACATGACATTTTCTATAACCAGAAAGTAATTACGTGTAAAATCCTATTGATCTACTATGATGAAAAATTGACTTAAGAGGAAGTCAGTCTGAGGAGAAACAAAAAATAAAATAAATATATATAGCTTTCATTCTTGAACTATTCATCTATTCTATTTCCCTGAGGAATTTTTCCATTGCCTTATAGAGATCCATAAGTGTTCCGATGAAATGAGGTTCTGATAAATGACCTCTGCTGCCTTCTTGGAAGATAAAGTTAAAACCAGAAAGATATTATGCATGATAAATAAATACTGAATTTATTTATCATAAATAAATAATTTATAGATTTTGCATTCTCTTCACGTGCCTGCTATCACAAGTAATTTCAAGCTCTCTGTGTTGTTGCTGTTGTTAGGTGCTGGATAGTTGGTATTGTTCCCATCTGATGACTGTGATGCTTCAGCCCATTGTCACAGCCACTGTGTCAATCCATTTCTCCTGGGGTCATTCTTTTTCTTGTTGCCCTCCCACTTTACCAGCATGATGGTAGTCAGCCTCAAAGAAAGGGCTGAGGCTCCTGACAGCATGTCCAAAGGAGTCGTCTGGTTGTACTTCTCCCTACTCAGAGTGGTCTGTTCCTTTGACAGTCCATGATCCTTCACCATTCGTTGCCAGCACCATAACTTAAATGCATTGCTTCTCTTCTGGTCTCCCTTATTCAATGTCCAACTTTCACATGCAAATGAGGCAATTGAAAATACCTTGACTTGAGTTAGGTGCACGTTAATCTATGCTTGCTTTTCAATATTTGAAATGGATCTTGTGCAGTAGATTTACCCAGTGCAATGCATCCTTTCTTCACTGCTGTAACCATGACCATTGATAGTGAATCCAAGCATGATGAAATCTTTGACATTGATCATGATGTTTTTCTCCATTGATCATGATGTTACCTCTTGGACCAGTTGGGAGGATTTGAGTTTTCTTTATACTGAGTTGGAATCCATACTGCAGGCTGCATTCCTTGATCTTCCTCTGAAAGAGCTATGAATCCTGCCTATTTTCAGCAAGCAAGGATGTGTCATCTGCATATCGCAGGTTGTTACTAAGCTTTCTGGTGTTCTGCATACAGCCCAGCTTCTCTGATGATTTGCTCAACATACAGATTGAATAAAGATGGTGCCAGGATGCAACCTAAGTGCACACCTTTCCTGATTTCAAATCATGCAGCATTCCCTTGTTCTGTTCAAACGACTGCTTCTTGATGTACTTCCAGATTCTGGATGAGCACAATATAGTATTCTGGGATGACTATTTTCCTAAATGCTGTTCATAGTTTGCTATGAGTCCCACAGTAGAATGCATAGTCAGCAAACCACCAATTAACATCTTTCTGGTATTCCCTACTTTCAACCAAGTCCATCTGACATCAGCAATGATGATTCTTGGTACAAATTCTGTTCCGAATCCAGCCTGATTTTCCGGCTGCTCCTTGTGGATGTATTCTGGCAACCCGGATCTTCAGCAAAGTCTTACTTGCATGGGATATTAATAATATCGCTTCTGAATTTCCACATTCTGTTGGGCGACTGTGTTTGTACTATATTAACCACATGCACAATGGCATTAATGTATATACATAATGTATGACATGACAAACATGTCAAACTTATAAACGTTACTGTTTACGAAACTTAGGATAGAACTTATCATGTAAATACAAAACAGTTAGAAAGCAACTTAGCTGAAGTCATTGCAATAGTCAATTTTGCGAAATTCCCTTGCTTTTCATGCCATCTGTGACTGGTGTTTCCATAGGTTGTTTACCAGAATGTGTACCGTTGTGTTTGTATCATGACAAACAGCATTGCTGGGATCCTGGATGGAGTTTCTTGATCAGTTGATGATTCTCTCAGATTGGATCAGAAAGATCAATGTAATGAATCAATATCATCTATCCATGCCCAATAATCAATAACCACTCATACTGGGTCCACCAGATGCATACAGGTGAATCTGGTAAGAGCTAGATTTGATGGGGAACCAAACTCAAAATCATAAAAGACACTGTATGGTTAGTGATTGGATAGAGAGAGTTGGGACGCCCTTGTTTCTTTGATACCTCTCGGGTCTGGAGCGGATCTCATCGCCTTGTTAGAATAATGAGTCATTAGAAATCAACACGGAGCATCATACCCCTGAACAAAGGTCTGGGGGTTTTGAAAGAGGAAAGGAAACACAGAGAGAAGGTAGATACATGATGGTCCATTGAAAGGATTGCAGGGGACGAGTTGAATCAGAATGTCTATGAGCTACTGAATGTAAATTGATAATCTCCTCTGTAAACCTTCCCTAAGTCACAATACAAATCTAAAAGAAAAACAAAATATCTACAGCCTAGGAAACCCTATATATAGAATGGCTATGAGTCAGAATCAACTTGTTAGCAATGACCTTGGTTTAAGAAAAAAGGAGAGTCTTGACAGCCCACCTTCCCTTCGGCTTATTAATAAGAAGTAGTATGAATCCAAGAGCCTCAGCGAGATAAAGAGCTTCAATTACAACAAACGTGTAGAAGGGGTAGAGCCTTATAATTTAAACCAAGGCCTCTTAAACTAGTTGCAATTGATTCCCCTTTTCATCCAAGAACTTTGCAACATGGCCAAGTGTTACCAGAAACACCTCCAACTCATTACAAGTCTGATTTTGAATTAATTTTTGGTTGCTGTGGGTTCAGAAACCTCTAACTGTTGCCACATTTCATGTCATTATATTCATTTACACACTCCCATGAGAGGAGTCTAACCTATAGTTCAGGAAGCACTAGCTTAAATAACTTGCTCATGAGTGCCCTCATGCCCCTGCAAGAACATTATTCCCGGCTGGCAGACTGGCACATCCTACACAAGGGAGCTGGTGTTTCATTCAGTGCCCTACCAGTTCCCTTCCTCTGTGGTGCTGGTTTTCCCTTGTGATTCTGAGCTTTGCATCTATTGGTCTTTTCTCTGGATGACCGCACCCTTGTTTTTTGGATTCTCTCAGCAGGTGCTCACCCAGCTTATTGGACAACCCACCACTGTCTATCGGGTTCTGTCCCGTGGACTCTGGGAACGTGCAATCAGTATGTGAAGATTTTTGAATCATGTGGTATCAATAGCAGCAAACACAACTGGGTTACCAGACTCTGATGAGGCTATAAAGAAGAGTCTGGCAGTTAAGCTGTGGCCACTAGCAGTTTGTGAGTGATTGAAAGAAATAAGGGGAAATACTATGCTAACGAGTCTTCTCTGTGGTGCTATTTTACAAAGTGATGGTTGTTTGACAGGTGGCTCACATGATTGGAGTTTCAAAGGGATACTGGTAAGAGATTCATGAATAAACAGGCAAAGGTAAAGTTTTTTTTTTTTCCAAGATGTGCTCTTCCAGGATATGAGGCAACATGTGAGGTGATGCAGGTTGTAGGGGTTGTGCGGGTCTTGGGAAGACCCATAGGGGCACATGTGATGTGATACATGGCACAGACTGCTAATGATCTCCCAGGACATATGTTGATGGTGCCAGCGTGGTCAACAAAGTGCTAAAGAACAGATAAACTTACACCCTCCTCCTCTGTCCTAAATGGCAGTGACTCTCAAACAGTCAAGAGTACGTCTTGATTTTTTTTACACTCAAAGCCTTCCACAGTCAGCTCGATTTCCCCTCTCCAAAGTCATCTCCCTGGAGTCTTCGGTCTGTTCCACTCTCAAAATCTTTCTCCTTCTGCATCAAGCAGCTCAAAACTTCCACTTTCATGGAGGTCCTCAATCTGAACCAATGGCTCCACCTTGCAATGTAGCATATGATTTTATCCTGTTATGATGAAACGGATGCTTATCTGCCACTTTCCCAAGTGCAGGCAGTGTGAAGGCATCTCTGGAAGCTTTCTGAGTCCCATAGATATTTACAGAAAGCTTGCTTACCGGGACTCAGGGCAGAGCAGTGATCAACACAGATGGAAATCCCTGCAATCTAACACCTGAGGAGCTGGCACGGTGCTTGAAGAAGCATAAGCTGACTTGTTTGATAGATGACTGATAAATGAAACAAGCAGGCAGGCTAGAGGGAGGGACAATAAGTTCATGAGAAAGCTGGGAGAGATGGACGAGACAGATACCCACCCCTTAATTCTTCCCTCCCTGACTTTCTCCTAGCCATTGATTCTCTTCTGTACGTGAGGAAAGTCCCAATTCGTTGTGAGCCCAGCACCTCCTTGGAAAGACCATGCAGTCATGTACCTGAGCTCCAGGCAGCCCAGCTGCAGGGCCATCCCCTCGCTGACCTTGCTGGCATAGCGTTGCATGTAGTCATTCCGGAGCTGCGTTGGGAAAGAAGACCAAGGTTCAGACTCAATGTTCTCATTCTTGGCTTCCCTGAGCAGAGGACCCAGGAGATGGAGGCTGCCTGGAACACAATCCTGCTTTGTTGAGGTCTCTCCCACCACCTCCCCCCCCCCACCCCATGAAGAAACATGCAGAGGGGGGTGAACTGCCGAAAGGGACAGCTCATGTCCAATCCTGCCTCCATAGCACTGGGCATTGCAGTTAAGTCTCCCCAGGCTGTTGTTGAAGTGCTTTCACACATGTTCTCCCTTCTCTGTAAGACAGAGAGTGGTCTGTTCTCCACCCCGACACTGCCGTTCTGAAGATTAGGGAACTGAAAGTTAGGGCAAAGTCAGCAATTCATCCAGAATATTGCTGGTAAGAAGATATTACCCCTGGTTAAGAAAAGTCTGCTGTGGCCTCCAGCAAAACAGCCGGAAGATCAAGAAAGAAGCAAGGACCAGACAGAAAGCCACGAGGACAGCTCATATGCCCTCTGCAATCCCTCTCTGGGGGTCAGGTCTGGTGCCGGGCCCCTTGTCTGCATGCTACTCAGTAATGTGCTGGAGTAGCTTCAAACAGCTCAGGAGAGCTGGCTATTAAGCTTGGAGAAGTAGTGTGAGCCAGTTGGTGCCATATCGGTAGCTTGAAATAGGCCATAGTGGGAGTATTTATAGCATACAAAGTTGCAAGTGCTACAAATTGGGGATTATTTTATCTTCAGTGGGCTGGTTACCAACACGCCACTGTGGAGAGCACTGGCTGCTCATGGGAACCTTTATGAGCCTTACTCTGTAGAAGAGCAGCCTCGGGTTCCTGAGCTCCACAGTCAGTCATGGCAGAGCTGGGTTGGAAGCCCAGTGCAGTTGACACTACAAGACTGGCAATGAGCACCACGGCCTTCTCCTTGACTTGTTCTTCTTTCTTCACAAACTAGGACTTCTGGTCAGTAAATGGCCAGCAGGAAGGTTGAGGGGGAGCTCTGAGCATAGGAGACAAGGCAAGGCCATCACTTTGCTGGGAGTGAAGCGGGATTGGAAGAGCTGACTGGGGATGTGGCAATGTCCTCCAGAGACATGGCCTGGAGAGGTTCTTTAGAAACTGAGGCTTTGTCTTCCTGTTTTCCCAGGTAAGGCTGGGTAATACGTGGGACTTAGGGTTCACTGGAACCCATGGGGGCAAAATGATAGAGCATGTTTACCTGTTGGTAAAAATAAAGAAGTGTGGTCCTGTCTTCTTTCAGACTCTCCATGAAGTCTTCTGGCAAGTATCGGATTTGCAGGTCATACCTGGAACAGGAAACCAGAGTCTGATTGACAGAGGGACATTGATATCCACAGTGGGGGCAGGGGGGGGGTTGGTTGCTGGCCCACAACAGAAGCGAAGAGGCTCTAGCATGCAAAGGATTTCCCAGGAGGTTTCTGGCCACTCCTTTAGGACTTAGCTCTTCTTTCACTCTCTAGGGTGAGGTGGAAGCCAGGGAAGATGGAAGTGTAAGAAACAAGCATGGGCCAGCCGTACCCCTCACTCACTGACTCTTCTATCTCAAGGCAACTGTTTCTCTTAGGCTCCTGAACCATCCCTTGACCCGACCTCTTCACTCTTGCCACCCTCCTGCTGCCCCTCCGCCACAGTTTTCACCACATCCTGCTGGTTTTAGCCCTAGATCCCTTCCCTGGTGAGGACATGCTATGAGCCCAAGTTAGTGTTTGACAGTTACATTGGACACTTCAGGAGGACTGAGCTGAGATGTCACTCAGAGTTCCTGGCGGAATCTCAGAAGGCGGGAAGTGCTCTAAGAAAGGGTCACTGAGGGCCTTTCTCCTTCACCCTCATCCACCCAATGCCGGAGCCAAGGACCCCCCTCCTACCTCCACTCAGCCTCCATGTGTAGACACTCATACTTGTCCTGCACCTCACCCACTGTCATCTGGGGGTGCAGCCAATGGATCTCATCGGACTTCATGTGCTTCAGCCGGAGCCCGTAGCACTCAGCCAGCTGGAGGTTGGGCCCGATCCGCCCGCTCAGCAGGATGGAGGTGATGATCTCCTGCGGAAATGAAGAGGAATACAGTGTAGGGCCCTTCTCGCCCCTTCCAGGCTCCCACCATCTCCATGCAGGCCCTCGGGCTGTGATGCTTGTGGGCGGAGGGGGTTCTGTTTTCGTGGTTGATGAGACTTTGATTCACCAGTGCTTGGTGCAGGGCTTGGTACACAGTGGGCTCTCTTGATTCTTTTGAATGAAAAGATGGGTAAAATGAGACAGAGGTGGAAGGGCTGCGAAGAAAAAACAGAAGAGGAGGACGAGAAAAGGGAAAACGTAGAAAGGAAAAGAGCACCTATTCCCTGGTAAACAACCTCAAACTTAGAAGCCCTCCACCCCCTAACTCATGGTAGGATAGGGTAGGGTAGACTACTCCATAAACAGCTGGCTCCTATTTTTCCC
>PVJH01006800.1:74990-98334 GCA_004026705.1 Nesogale talazaci
GGTACACAGTGGGCTCTCTTGATTCTTTTGAATGAAAAGATGGGTAAAATGAGACAGAGGTGGAAGGGCTGCGAAGAAAAAAACAGAAGAGGAGGACGAGAAAAGGGAAAACGTAGAAAGGAAAAGAGCACCTATTCCCTGGTAAACAACCTCAAACTTAGAAGCCCTCCACCCCCTAACTCATGGTAGGATAGGGTAGACTACTCCATAAACAGCTGGCTCCTATTTTTCCTATAGAATGGCTCATTCAATGCTCACTCCAGAGTACCACCAGATTTCCTGGGAGGTGCCTGAGTTTCATCCCAATCAAACCAATGAATAACTATGGTCACCTCTCTGCAAAGCATCTGCTTAATGTTTTTTGCTGTAGCCAGCAATACCTGTACCAGGCATTTCAGGCAGGTCTCATACACTACTTCCTTGAATCTGCACTACACACAGAAGGAGATGGAACTTGTTCCCCTTTGGCTGGCAAGGAGATTGCTATAGGTCACATAGATCATGGTAATAAGTTGGAATTTTGAACGTTGAATCAGCTTGCGAGGCTGGGAAGAGAGACGGACAGGACCCACACTAAGAAATTGTGTGTCCCAGTTTTCACATAGAAGAATAGTCATCGTGCTGGTCAGAAATCTTGTTCTTGTGTTCTTGCTGACCAAAGGTGAGATGGGCTACCTGCTTCACAGCCTGAAATAAGAGCTAGATCTAGAGCTGACACTGGGTTACCAGGAGGGTTGGCGGGAAGCCCCTCTCCAAGGCTCCAGCCAGCTGTGAAGTCATGTCTAAAGTCCAAGTGGAACTTTCAGGTTTCCCATGTGACTTCATACATATTTGATGCATGAAGCTTATTCCTAATGAAGCAGAGAATGCCTTTGCATGCAAATTTTAAACTCTCAGACAATCTGCTAAATATCTTTGCAACGTGCACTTGACCATAACTACCAGCAGTCTACACACTGAATGATGTGCCGAACCTGTGCCTGACAGCCTGGGAAGAGGTACGGCATGTTAGATTTTATGTTGATTTGTTTACATGGCTCCCAAGAAAGTGTCTAATTTAGTAAGTCAAATGCAATCAATTTCTTGATTGAAATGAAAAGAAAAAGGTATACTAGTTTTATTAGAAGAAAATCTGATAATGCCAAACTAAAATTTAAATAATACTGGCTTGAAAGAACACCAAATTATTTATCTGCTTGGGAAGTTACAAGTTTCAGTTCAGCTCTGCCTCCAGCCAGTCCACCTCAGCCCCATGGAGCTGTGAAGCAAGAAGGTTCTTAGCCTGAAAAAAAAATCCCTACTCCATTAGAAAAGTATCTATCTATCTATCTATCTATCTATCTATCTATCTATCTATCTATCTATCTATCATCTATCATCATTTACTTGAGTAACCATGTATTCCTCTGTGAGACAGGTGATGGAGACACAGAGGCACAGAATGCACATGTGATCCATTGAGAAAAACCAGTACAGGAGTCAGAAACAACCCTGGGAAGAGGAAGAGTGTTCTGGTCCATGGAACCTTTCTAGCATGGACTCTGGATCGAGGAGGAGCTCACAATTGTGAAAGAATATGCTTTGTCACTTTCTTCACTCCTTTCTCCTGTCACAGATCCTCCTGCACTGCTCTGTCCACTCATTTTTGTTTGTCTAGAAAATTAATATAAATGAAATAATTTGGTATGCACTCTTGTGCTGAATTTCCTTCACTCCGCCAAAAGTGTGAGATCTCGCCATGTGTATCAGTAGTTCATTTTAATGAGTTGCATTCTACTTTAAAAACAAATCACAGGGGGCTGAGCCCCGGTGGCATAGTGGTTGAGTGTGGGACTGCGACCCACTGGCTTGGCAGTTCAAATCCAGCAGCAGCTCTCTTGGAGCAAGGCTGGGTAGCGCTCACGACCACCAGAGGGCAGTGATGCCAAAAAAAATCACAAACACCTAATTTCTTGTATTAGGTGTCTTGTATTTCTTGTATTAGGTGTCTTGAGGCACCTGGGTTATTTTTAACTATTTGCTATTGTGAAGTAAGTTACTATGAACACTGTGTATAAGTCTCTTTGGGGATATGTTTTCATTTGGGGGGGTAAATATTTAGGAATGGCTGTGATTGATAGTTAAAATGTGGATGTATGTTTACAAGAAACTGCAATAGTTTTCTATTTTATGTTTTTGCTTTAGCATATGACCATCTCTCCTTCATTATTTGATTTTATCCATATTTTAAAATATAAGTCATTTCAGTGGGTGCACATAGGGTCTCACTGAACCTCTGATTTATATCTCCCAGTTGAGTAATGCCTAGCCATTTTCATGTACTTATTAGCTATCCATATAGCTTCCTTTTGAAGTGTTCAAATCTTTTTCCATTGTGTGTGTGTGTCTTCACTTGAGAAGTAGAAGCTCTTCATTCATTCTGAATACAAGTACTTTGCATGACATAAGCCTTATACATATTTACCCCAGGTCTGTGGTTTGACTACTCATTTTCTTAGCAGTTCTTGGTAAAACAGAGGGACAGTGAAAAAGACGAAGGCCTTGGGCAAGATGGATTGACTGAGTGGCTCAAACAATAAGCTCAAACACAAGAACAACTGCAAGGTTGGCACAGTTATGAGTGGTATTTCCTTCTGCTGTACATGGGGGTCACTATGAGTCAAGCTGACTGAATGACACCAAACAACAATTTTCATAAATTTTCCTTGGAGATGAGTGCTTTATGTGTCCTTTTGAAAAATAAGGTTTTGCTTCTCTCTAGCTCATGAAGATATTTTCCTGTGATTCCTTTTGTAAGCTTTTACTTTTAAATTTATGATTCATCTTGAATTAATTTTCATGGTGTGAGGTAGGGAGCAACATCACTACAGTTTTTTATTTATTTGTTTCCCTGCACTTCTCAACTTTCTCTCTCAATTGAAATGTTTTTGCTATCCTTGTCAAAAATCAAATCAGCTGCATAAACTTAGGTATATTTCTATCACTTCTATTCTATCACTCTTTAGCTGTGTTTATGCCAACATACCATCATTACTGCAGATTTAGAGGAAATCTTAAAGTCACATAGCATTAACTTTTCATTATTTTTCCATTCAAAACTCTGAGAATATTTTAGGTCTTTGCATTTCCATAGAGTCAGTTTGCCACATTCTATTTTAAAAGTCTGCTGGATCATACCAGGTTTACTGGGGGAGACTTGACATGACATTGTGTCTCCCATTCCTTAAACAAGATGCAGCTCCCTATTCACTTAAATCTTAAACTTTCATCAGCTTTTAAAAAAATGATGTCAAAGAAATAATTCAATTTAATGCCAAGACTGAATTTCAGAATCAGCACAGGTTAAAAATTATCCCCCTCTATAGGAAAGAAAAACAAGGGACTGTGGATAATTTCAACACTAGGACAGAAAACAACACCTCACTTTTTTATCTATGCCTCATTTCAAACAAATTTGGATGGTGTACTTTATGACATTCATGATAAATACTTTCCTTGTAATAATTAGCAATCTAGTGTACTAATTAGAAATTCACTTATGAGTTACAAAACTAATATTGTATGACCTTTTATGTGAACGTTTACATAGAAAATTCAATTTTTTCATAAAAATTGCTCTCTGACATTGGCTATAATTTTTATAATATGCCAGCATTCTTATTATATCTAACACCTGTTTATTTCCATTGACTTAGCTTGCTTTCCCACACATCCTGTTTTTTATCTATGCTTTTGAGAAAACGTGGACTATTTGGTCTCATATAGTTAATTGGTTAAGGAAGAACATTACTTAGGAGTGGGATTGTTTATTTTATAAGCCAGTTTATTATTTGGCTGAAAAATGACCCATAGAAATAGTTCCAATTCTAAGTTCAAAGGGCAACAATCTCAAGGTTTTCTCTAGTCTTTAATAGTCTAGTAGTTCTGGCCTCTTGTAAGAAGTTAAACTTTGGTCTGAGTTCTTCTTCCATTCCTTTCGAGTCATTTGATTGAGTCCCTGAGCAGAGCAGACCATGGTAGCCAGGCCTTATGTAGTTCTTTCTGGTCTCAGGTCAAAAGGGATTGTGGCTTGAGTCAGCTATTAGTCCCATGAACTAGTTTCTTTTATGAGTCTTGGAGTTCCTTCATTCTATTTTGCTCCACTTGAGTAGGAACCCATCATTGTATCTTAGTCACGGGAAAGCTTTTAAGAACCTAGGACGCTACTTGCCAAACGGGGCTGCAGGCCATTATTTTTGTGAACTATGTTACATCAATCCACCAAAGTTTTTCTCTGAGTTTATGGTGCTAAGCCTTTTTAACTAGTAAACCGATTTCTTACGTTGTTTGAAGACATCTAGGAAGCTTCTGTAACTATGCTCATTGTGTGGTTTGTTATATATGTGAATATATATGGACCACCTGCATATACATGTACATATTATGTCTACATATAGAGCTATAGCTGTACATGCTTTTACTCATGATGTCTTCCTATATACATATGTGCAGCCATACCTACATACATCCGAAGACATTTTGGGTTGTTCTTATTGTTGTAAAATTGTGTATGTTATAATATATATGAAAGCTGTCCCCTTTCTCATATACTTCTTAGGATGTCTAATTACCTCAGCTACAATCTGCTGGCCTCATCTCTAGTTGGGTTTGCCTTTCCATTGCCAAAACCAACAAGTGTCCACTATCGAGAAGTGTTTCCCTTGCCTTTACTTCCATCATTGACAATTTTCTTTCTGAGTATCTAGCTCTTCTTGACTTTTCTCTTTACAATATTTCTGTTGTGTGATTATTTTACTCAGCATGATGAACTCTAGATCTATCCATGCTATCCAATGGTTTTCAGACTTCTCATTCTTTGTTATATAGTATTCCACTTTATGTGTGCCACAATTAGTTAATTACTCATCTGTGAGTAGGTACTTTTGTTATTTCTTTTTGCTGTTATGAATAATGTTGCAATGAGCATAGGTGTATATATATATATATATATATATATATATATTCGTGTCATTACTCATAGCTCTAGGATGAGAATAGAAGGCATTTCTATTTCAAGTTTTTGAAGAAAGTGTCATACTACTTCCCATAGAGGTTGTGTTATTTATAATCCCACAGGCAATATATGCATTCCAATTTTCCCACAATCTCATCAGCCTATATTTTCTTTTCTTCATTACTATTTTTGCAAGGGTAGGATAGTATCTGATTGTAGCTTTGAGTTGTATTTCTCTAATAATGAATGTGAACTTCTTTTCATGTATTTGTTGGTTTTCTGAATGTCCTCTTTGTGAACTATCTGTTTATATCCTTTTCTCATTTTTAAAAACAGGTCTATTTCTGTTTTTTGTTGATATATTAGATTTTTCTATATCTTAGACATTAGACTCCTTTCAGGCATGTAGTGGCCAAAGATTTCTGTCCCCAGCTTGTTGGTTCTCTCTCTTTCCCTCTCTTTTTCTTTCCATTTTTTTTCTTTTTCTTACTGTGAATTGAGTGAAGCCTTTCAGAGTGGATCAGTTTCTCATTCAATAACTCTACATACTTCATTTCAAGTCACAGATTACAATTTCCAAGATATATTACTTTCCTTCCTGCGTTTCTCATTTCCATCCCTCCTTCTTTCCCAACCCTCCTGATCTTTGTCATGGGGTGAATGCAGCCCTTTTGGTTCCAAATGGTTGGTTTTTCTAAGGCATGCATACTTACCTAGTGCTCCTCTTAGAGACGTCTATTGTTTGAAAATTGAACTATGGAGGTGAGTTCATTTTCATACCTGAAGGGGACTAAGAGCCATAATCTCGGGGGTTCTACCAGTCTCTATCTCACTAGCAAATCGATTTTCTTTCTTTCTTTTTAAAAATGATTTTGAGTTTTGTTCTCCATTTTTCTTCCATTCTATCCAGGACCTTCTGATGTGCTCTCTTTCAGTTGGTAGTGATAGTCAGGCATCATCATCTAGTCCTTCTGGTCCTGGGGTTGAGGAGACTATGTGGCCCACTACTAATTGATCCCCTGTGATTTTTATTTTCCTTACTGCTATGTCCTCTATATACAGAAAAACCAATAGTTGCTTAGATGGTTGATTATGAGTTTTGAAGACTCAGGTTGCTATTTATCAGAATAGGCTGTAGAACATCATCGTTGTGGACTACGTTGTGCTAACTGCCCTAGACTGTGCGTCTGAGCTCCCAGGCCAAGTGACTCATGCCCTCAGGGTGTTTGATCTTATTTAAGAAGTCTTCATACCTTTGCATCTTTGTATGCTCCACTACCTTCCTCAATATGTTTTCAATAAAGGTAAACAACTAACTGACATTGAATCCATTCTAACTCACAGTGACCTTATAAGACAGAGTAGAACTGCCCTTTTATGTTTCTGATGCTATAAATCTTCAAGGGAACGAACAGTAAGTCACATCTTTTTTCCGATGCAGTACTTGGTGGGTTCAAACTACTGATCTTGTGATTAGCAGCCCAACATGGAGCCCATCCATAAAGGTAAAGACGCATGTGCAAAATACCTTCTGTCAAACCTCTCAAATATATCTGTGAATATATACACACTCTCTCTTCTACGTACATTCAGCTTTTGTGTCCAGTCCTGCATCTACTCAGAAATCACTGTCATTGCAGGGTTGCCTATAACAGGGTTCACCTTTATTGTCTTTAATTCTTGAACTCCTCCAACAGCTTCTGCTGCTTCTATCATCTGCTACTGATCTCCCTCTAACTGCACATTGGCTTCTCCTTCACTCAAGTTAATGAGTCTATCCTCCAGCCAGAAATGTACTCTTTCTTAATTATCAAAGAATGTTTCTTGTAGTGTGAAAGTTTTTCTTAATCTTTTATGATTGTAGTTTCCTATCATATACATCCTTTTGTAATTAGTTTCCCTCCATGCAGTGTCCTCCAGGTTCATCTATAAGATTTTTCACAGACCAATCATTCTTTATCGTTACATAGTATTTCATTGTGGGCATGTAGCATAGGTGGTTTATCCACTCTTCCATGGATGGATGGGCATTCAGGTTGTTTCGTCTTTTGGGTATGCTGATTAGTGTTGTGGTGAACACTGGTGTGCATAAATCTATTCATGTCAAGTTTTTATTTCTTTGGAAAATATAACAAGTAGAGAACAAGTAGAGGAACTGCTGGGTCATATAGTATTTCAAATTCCTGTTGGTTCTTTTTATATAATCATGGTAAAATATTTTAATAAGCATAAGTTGTTACAAGATACCAGTTTGATGTCTATTAATAACTGAGGACCAAATGAATTCTGAGAAGTCGTCAAGATCATTTATGAGAAGAAAGAAAAAGGTCCTTAAAAAGTGAAGAAAAGGGGCTGAGTCCTGGTGGCATAACTGGTTGAGTGCAGGACTGCAGCCCACGGGCTTGGCGGTTCAAATCCAGTGGCGGCTCTCAGGAGCGGCACTGGGTAGTGCCCATGACCACCAGAGGCAGTGATGCCCCCCGCCCCCCACCAAAAAAAAGTGAAGAGAAAATGAAAAGACCAAAATATATACATGAAGATATTCTGGTAACTGCTCTCAAATGTAGAACAGCTAAAAACAATAGAAGAAACAATGAAGTAAAAGAGATGAACAGGAAATTTAAAAGGGTAGCTTGGAAGAAAATATATTATAATTGAATATACAAAGACAACCTAGAGGTAGGAAACCAAATGGGAAAAATATACCCAGCATTTCTCAAGCTGAGAGAACTTATGCAAAAAATAAAACCTTAAGCTGTAATATTGAAGGATTCTATGAGCAAAATATTGGTCATGGCAGGAGGCCACAAAAGACAGAAGGTATACACCTAATTACTGTTTCAAAAAGATCCAGTCAGCAGCCAACTATTTCAGGAGGTAGTATACGACCCCAAATTGATCATATTGAAAGAAGTCCATGCTTCACTGAAGTCATTGGCAAAAAAAAAAAAACCCACCTAAATACTCTAGGAATCAATGAAATGTCAATTGAGATATTTCAATTAATGGATGCATGGCTGGAATTACTCATTCATATATCCCAAGAAATTTATAATACCGTTGCTTGGTCAACAGACTGAAAGAGATTCATATTTGTGTCACTTCCAAAGACAAATGACCCACCAGAGTGTAGAAGTTTCCAAATAATATTGATAAAAGTTCATTTGTACATTGACAGAAAACTCCTAGAACTTGAAGCTAGGAGTGGGAATGGAATGAAGGATACCCTTACTGATGTCATATGGGTCTTGGCTGCAAACAGAGGATAACAGAAATGCTTGTGTTTTACTATCTTATGTAAAGACATTGGAATGTATAGATCATAAGGAAATAGGATAATATTGTGAAGAAAGGGGATTCCAAACACATTACAGAATATATACATAGACCAAAAGGCAGTTATTTGAACTCAACAATGGGTGGTGTGTGGTTTGCATTCAGGAAAATAGTACAATGGGACTATTTCCTTTTATTGCTATTTAATGGTCCTACTTTACCAGGTTGGTTGACAGAAGGGGTTCAGTCTGTAAGTCTCCTTGATCATTGCTTCTATACAGTTTTTCCTCCCCTTATTGTATCCAATCTAATCCTTTACCCTTTCATTTGTTTGTTCTGGGTTCTAGGATGGGCCTTGTGTCTATTTTATCTGATTTCTTGATTCTTTGCTTTAGGGGGACTGCCTGGTGCATCTGTGACTAAGCTGCCATCTTGGATAATCTCTCTCACTATTGTGTTATAGTTTTCTGTGTATAGAATTTGCATAGTGTGTTAGGCCGGGGTCTCTAGAGTAACAAAACCAGGACACTTATGATTTTATATATATGGATGGGTTTATACAGCATGAAGGAATATAACAGCTAAATAGTCCACACAACAGTAGAGAGGCCTCAGTTCAACTCACTTCCATGGAACAGATAATATACTGGAAGTCCTTCAACTCCCTAGCAGGTCCAAGGTCAAGGAAGCAGACAGCTGAGTCTTCCCTTAGGTAATGCAGGCAGTCCTCCCACAGGCCGCAAAAAACAGGGTGGGTCACCAACAGTCACCAACACAGAAGCTCAGTGAAGCAGACCAGAATGGGATATGGAACTCAAGCAAAGCAAGAGGACAGGCTCCAGTAGCCTCAAGCTCAAGCAATGTACAGATCAGCAGTGTGGTGAAGCTCTAGGGACAGGATCCATGGTTGGTTGTCCCATAGGTAGTATAGTTCACAAGTTGAGGCAGAGAATTAGCTAAAGCAGCTGCATGCTGGCCTGATCCCCAGAAAGCAAGAGAATGAGGGGCAAATCATTTTTTTCTTTGCCCTCCTCAAACTGCAATCTGATTGATCCCAAATATTCCTATTGACTAGATTAGCACAGTAAACCTATCTATCACATGCAGCTTTTGATAAATGTATTCATTTTTGGAATATGTTTTTTGGTGCTGTAATATGATTTTTTATAACTGCAAATTATAAAAATACTCTTCTATTTTTTTTAGCTCTTTATTGTTAAGGCTTTCTCCTTTCTAGGATTTCCCCTTAATTTTCTGGCTATTCTGCCCACCCAAATCAGTCTGACCCTGGTGTCCTTGCCAGAAGGGAAAGTATTCTCAGGTAAAAAGGCACAGATTTGTAAATCTCATTCCTTGCAGTTACATTTCATTTCCCTCCACTTCTGCTTCCTAAAGTCACTCTAGAGTACCTTTAAATAGTTTGCTTCAATAATTTGTCCAGATGTCCTCACTGTTATCTGCAAAAGAATTAATCAAAACAAACTGGTCCATGATTGAAATGTCTGTGCTATTTCTTATGAACCAGTCTGTGCTCTCTGAAAATTGAAATGGGTTGGAAAGAAAAGAGCCCCCTAGAAGTTACAGACTGCCATAGGATAGCCAAGCAACTGCCTGGTCTACAAGCTCTGGCACTAAACTTCAGTCATGCCCATCCTCTAGTATGTTGCCTTTGACCAATATATTTAAACTCTGTATCTCTCATAACACAGGGAAAATGAGAGTGGTTATTTCTGTTGGCTTTGTGAGGACTGCATTAGCTAAAACTCCTTTGAACAAAGTCAGGCACAAGGTTAATTCTCAGAATATGTAAATATTATTTCAATATCATAGTCTCTTACAGAGTCTCATGCTTTGTCAACTAGATTTGAGGGGGGATCTGGTTTTTTATTCCTTCCCATCATCTCTATTTGAGGGCGTGGTATGGCCATGGACAAATGAGGTCATGAGTCTAAGGCAGCAGTTCTCAACCTGTGGGTTGCAACCCCTTTGAGGGTTGAACACCCCTTTCCCAGGGGTTGCCTGGGTCCTAACAGTAGCAAAACTACAGTGATGAAGTAGAAACAAAGATAATTTTATGGTTGGGGTGTCACGACACATGAAGAAATGTATTAAAGGGTCACAGCTAAATGTATTAAAGGGTGCTCCACAGGAAGGTGGAGAACCACTGGTCTATGGAGTTGGGAATGGCAACAGGGCCTGGGCAGGGTGGGAATGGGTGTGGGAGAATGTGAAGGTGGAGGACCAGGGAAAACCATAGAGGAGTAGTTTAGAAATTGATTATACAGAAGGAGATGAGGACAAGAAATAAACATATTTAGGAGAACAGGCCCCATGTTTCCTAGTGTTGGATAAGGCACACAAAATACAGAGAGAGGAAAGCCTGAAGAGAGAGATTCAAAGGGGGGGTGCAAACTCACAACTTGGGGTAGCTAGATGACAGATATGGTCTCAGAGCAATAAAACCCAGAAGTTCTTTGAATATCAAGTGCCAGGTCTTGGTTTTGAAACAACTTTTTCTATCAAACAGATCCAGGAGTCTTTAACAAGGTGCACGATGCCAAGACGGGAGCAAGAAAAGCACAAGAGGAGCCTGGAACATGCTTTTGTGTCAGAGAAGAACAACCTGCTTTAAAAAGGGTGGGGACATGTCGCCATGACCTGGGAACAGCTTGAAGGGGTTCCCATTGACCAAATCTGGGACAAATGAGCATGAAACTGTGCAATGCCAGCCATGGATTGCAGCCCATTGGATGAAAAAAAACAACCCATGATTAGTAGGTAGGTAGGAAGGAAGGTAGGTAGGTAGAGCGGTAGGTAGAAGAAAAGGGAAAGTCCTTCCTTAGTGTAGACGACCAAACCCCATCTGTAGACAATTGGACACCCCCACACAGAAGGGTCAGAGGAAGGGATGAGCCAGCTAGGGTGCAGAACAGTACCAATGAAACAGACAACATTCCTCTAGTTCTTTAATGCCCCCCCTCCCACTATCATGACCCCAGTTCTACCTTACAAATCTGGCTAGACCAGAGCATGAACATTGGTACAGATAAGAGCTCTCGACACACAGAATCCAGGACAGATAAATCCCTCAGGAATGGTAATGGAAGTAGCTATACCATGAGTGTAGGGGGAAGGTAGGGGGAGAAGGAGGAGGAACGGGCAGCTGATCACAATGATTGATGTATATATAATCTCTCCCACCCTGGTTGGTGAACACAGATGGTGTAAGATAGGAAAATAATAATAATTTATAACTTATGAAGGGTTTTGAGAGTGGGAGGGTGAGGGAGGAAGGAAAAAATAAGAGGATCTGATACCAAGGGCTCACATAGAAAATGTTTTGAAAAGAATGATGGCAACATATGTACAAATGTGCTCGACACAATCAATGGATGGATGGTTAAAAGAGTTGTAAGAGCCTCCATAAATTTTTTTTTAAGAAAAGATGTCACAGTAAAACCCTAAAAAAAATAAATAAATAAGGTTAAGCATAATTTTGTTGATCAAAAAGAGAAAGTCAAGTAGGCAACCACTCAGAGGTGGGTGATGCAGGCAGTGGGGACCCTGGCGTGTCTCTTCCAGTCATGCTCTCCTTAGCTCGGTGGTTGCTAAAACTCCTGAGAGGCAACCAATTCTTGCTACAGGGGTGATGGGCTGAGAACCTCGAGGAAGAGTTTCACTGCGAGGATCTTGTCTCAAAAGATGTGCACAGGGAGGTAGCTTTTAGCTTCCTTAGAAAGACTCTGGACTATTCTAAGCCTGAAATACCCTCTTTCAAGAGCGTCCCTGGTGCTAGGCAGAGTCTCACCTGGGGAACATTCTGCCCAGTGGGGCCAACCTGGAGCTACTGGCAAGTGGGAACTTTGTACCCAGTGGCCCCTGGACCTACCATCACCATCACCCTTGCTGGCGACTGGTGGAGGTGCGCCCATCCTCCTGGACCGTAGAAGTGCAAGTCACACAAACCTGGGTTTGCGAGTCAGGCATCGAGCAGCGCGACCCTGAGCTCCATCTTCTCCTTGCAGTCCCCTAACTCACGGCATGTCAAGCTGCAGCAGGTCAGGCCCCCAGCAAATCCACAACACGCTTATTGTGCAGAGCAGGAAGGAACACTCGGCTGCTAGCCAAGAACATTCGGTGATTTGAACTCGGCAGCTGCTCTGTGGAAATAGGACGAGACTGCCTGCTTCTGTAGAGATCCCAGCCTAGGAAACCCTACAGGCGGTGGGACTGTGAGCTGGAACAGACTCGATGGCGATGGATTTGGTTTCATTTTTGCAAAGCAGTGTTAGGCGCTCTAACACACACACACACACACACACACACACACACACACACACACACACACGTTCTTCTGCCAAGGAGCTTATTCTACTCAACAGATGAGAGGAAAAGACTGGCTTAAATTCAGGGAGGCTTGGAATGAGGTGGGGAATCTGTTTCAGAGAAGAGCAAGATTAGCGGTCTGAAATGATGTCACCTGGGGTGCCTTTGTATCGGCCTTTGCTTCCTCTGGCCCCGGTTGGGGCTTTTCTGATAGCCACACGCTTTCTCCAGCTGTGAACAAGGGGCACATGGGGCACACTCTGCTCCTACACTGTCACCCACAAGCCGACACTTCGTTTCCTGCGCTCACTGCTGCAAGCAGCTTACAGACTCCGCTCCTCCTCCTCTCGCTCTAGCTGAAAGATGAATGGCTTGCTTTTTAACAATTTAACAACGTCCCGTGGCTTTTTAAATTAAAATAAATACATTACAATACTATTTTTGCATTGCATGAAAATTTTTGTTGCTCCATAGAGACCAAATTTTCATCAAGAACCTCCACCCCCACCTCACCCCAGTCAATGGTGTCCCGCTTAAAATCTGGTCACTTTAGGCTACTTCTGAGATAGCAGCGGCTGAAAGCTCTAGGAGCACACAGCTACTCTATCCCAAGGCATCTCCACGAGTCGGAACTGCCGGGGTAGCAAACTGGTACTGGTGTTTCTTTATTTATCATTGAACTTAACAGAGAGAGAGAGAGAGAGAGAGAGAGAGGGATTCCTTAGTGAACTCAAGATTCATAGTCTGTTCTGTGAACTTTCACCTCAATCACAAAAATGTATTTTTTGTTTGTTTTTTTTAACAAAAATGAAGCATCATGTTTAACTACTCACTAAGCAGCCATAGGTAGCATGCGTTTTATAAAAGCAAAGAATAAAAACCCTCTCTAGTTTTATCAACTGCTGTTGAGATGGCCCCAACATTCCTTACTGCAGGAGGAAAACGAAGAAAAGCCTCTGGGAAGGCTTTTTAGTACCAGAAAATCCGACCTTCAGCTACTCATGGCCTGTAGCCTGAGGATTCAAACAAAGCTCTGCTGCTTTCTTACACTGAAGTCTCGACGGCTTTCCTCCTGAAGGCTGACGCTGATTCAGTCACCAAATAATACGAAGACCCCAGGTTTCCGGTCTTTCTCTCTCTCCCTGGGCTCTACATTTCCTCTTATAAGTCACAAACAAGTCAACACAAACAGGCTGCGTGGCGCCTGTGCCCAGGATCATTTCTTTTCAAACACCAACAGGTTCCTCCAGCGTTTCATGACTCGATTCACTTCCCTGTCTCACCTCCACCAGTAGAACTCACAGGTTGTTCAGTGATCTTTCCACCCTCACTCATTTCGTCACCCTCACCCCCACCCCCATCTCCCAACACACACACACACACACACACACACTTAAAAATAAATAAATAAAACCCCTACCTTTTTGGCATTTTCTAGGGCTTATGAGACATTTTCGATGTGAATGGCCATGCTTTAGAAATATGGCAGTGCTTTCCTGGGACACTCCTTTGAGAAACGCTGTCTAGACTGGGTGCTATGGGGCATTGAACCGCAGCACCTGGCAGTGCTGGCAGCGGAGTCCTCTCCTGCCTGGCACCTGACTGAGAACAGCCTGAATCGAGTCTTACTCAAGAAGAAGAAAGCCCGCATGAACAAACGAGCGATACCGTTGAATTGCTTCCAGCCCCCTGGCTCAGAGTAGAACTAATTGCCCCCAGAAGATTTCCAAGGCTTGACTCTTGCTGGAAGCACACTGCTACATCTTTCCCTGGCCGGCGGCTACGTGTGGGTTCAGTCAGCAGCAGAGTTGATGGTGCCTAGGAAGGCGGATAGGCTTCGCTCTTGCTCTTGCACCTGCATTGATGAGAGCCTGTCCGGCCATCCAGCTGCGGAATTCTCTGGAATTGGCTGCAGCCTTGGTTGTGGCTGCCTTCTCAGCCCAGCCTCTCTCTGGCCCGTCCTGCTCCCTTCTCCTCAGCATTTCCTGCAAATCCTTCATCTCACCCCTGCACCGGCTTCCCAGGCATCTGATGGGAGACATGAGCCTCCAGGCTGCTGTCCAGGCTTGAAGTGAGGTGTCTTTCTTACTTTTTGCTCCGTGAAAACAAAATGCTCTTCTTTTTAAAAGATTATTAGGCTAATTTTTAAAAAGTAATGAAATAAGCATATGCCTTCATGCAAAAAAAAAAATCCTGCTTAAGTTTTCTAACTTTTAGAATTCTTCTCTGAATAAAGTGAGTGATTCATGTGGAAACCTCATTTTCTACATGGTAAGATCCAAGCCCTCAGCACTGCGCCACCAAAGGCTTCTCAGAAATTTCTCCAAATGTTTTTTCCAGGCCTATCCCACTCTTCACCCACAATGCACTCTCCCGCCTCCCTAATTGTTCTTTTTACACACACACACACACACACACACACACACACTCCATTCTTCCTGCCTGGAGAACCCCATGTCTCCTCTCCCTCCTGTACTCTCCTCTGGGAAAGCCCTTGTTATCATGGGGTCCTCTGCAAAGCTCTCTCTGACACCCCTTTGCAGACTTTTGGCTTCCACTTCTGGGTCCCTGTAGGATTTTGCACACACATCTAGTTAAACTCTTACCAGCTAGAGCTAAAGTAACTGTCCATGTTCACCTTGCTAACTTTGCGAATTCAATACCAGAGGTCAAACCTTGTGTACAATATCCTTCCCCATGGGAAGCCTAGTGCCTGGCACAGAACAAGTTTTCCAGGCATTGAGGAAGGAATGAGTATGTCTGTAAATACAAACCATCTCTCTGGAGAGCCAGACAAGGGTTACGGTGTGCATAGTGACCAAAGGTCAAAATATGCATGAAGCCAGGGGCGTGGTGGTGGAAGGAGGTTTTGATGGTTCAATGAATCTAGTCTGGACTGTTTGGCCAAGGCATTCTTCTTCTATGTCCTCATCAAGGGGGAAAGAGCAGCTCCATCATGGGGTTTCAGAAGGAATAGAGAAGAAGCCATTTGGCAGAGATGAAATCCAGTAAGCCAAGTTGTCCGTGCCGTATCTTCTCAGTGGGGTTCTGTGCATCTTGGTGCATGAACTTGATAATGGGTGAGGGTGAAGTTGAGAGGTGCCAAACCAACTGGATTGGTCTGACACTGGAAGAGACACAGAGTGACTGAGCGCAGGGATAAAATTTCTTTTTTAAAGATCTGGAAGTTTCAAGATAGGGAGAAAGATGGGGAATCTAGAACAGATGATCCCTTTAGGACCAGTGGTGAGAGTGATGACACTGGGAGGGTGGAGGGAAGGTGGAGTAGGAAGGGGGAACCAGTTACAAGGATCTACATATAACCTCCTCCTTGGGGTATGGACAATAGGGAAGTGGGTGAAGGGAGACATCAGACAGTGTACGATATAACAAAACAATAATGATTTATAAATTATCAAGGATTCATGAGGGAAGGGGAGTGAGGGGAGAGGGGAAATATGAGAAGCTAATACCAAGGGCTAAGTAGAAAGAAAATGTATTGAGAATGTTGATGGCAACGAATGTATAAATGTGCTTTGCATACAATGGGTATATGTATGGATTGTGATAACAGTTGAATGAACCCCCAATAAAATGATTAGGGAAAAAAATAGGGAGAAAGACAAGAGCCTTTGTGGGTTAGATCTCAAGAGCTTTTAAAACGGTTGAGTAAAGCTCTACCTAGGACAGCAGCCAGGCTGATGGGTCATTTAGAATGAGATGCTTGGAGAGAAATGATGCACAGAGAAAAGCGACTTCCTTGTGTTATAGGAAACTGGGCTCCAGGAAACTGAAAACACACACACACAAGTTGAGAAGCCCCAAACAGGGCTTTTCCACTGGCCTGCACAGAACATGAAAGAAAGAAAGAAAGAAAGAAAGAAAGAAAGAAAGAAAGAAAGAAAGAAAGAAAGAAAGAAAGTCATGCTATTGCACATTAGGCTGTCAAAAAGCCTGATTCAAGAACAAGCCCAAAGGAAAGGCCCCTGGATACCAAGCTGAAATGTAGGCAAGTGCCCAACCAAGGTCAGGCAGGTTCAGAAGCAGGCGGACTTCATGTGCTTCTCTGCAAAAGTCCTGCTACAAAAATATCTTTTCATCCAATTATTTATTTTAATTTTTAAAGCTTTTTATTAGTGCAAGTCAATTTTCCATTCAACGATTTGATTCGTACGCAGGCTGCAGATTGCCATCTCCCCAAGGCAGCACCTCGCAGGCTACTTGTTCCCTGGCCTCCCTTGTTTTCTTCCTCCCACTTTCCTCATCCCTCCTCAACTGTTGCTTTGAGGGAATCCCTGACCTTTGGATGCCAAAAGGCTGATGGTTTGAAGGTGTGGACACCTCATGAGTGCTACCGTGCTCCTTATAGCCCTGCTTATTGTTTGGCTGAAAGATGAACCATGAGAGGGAGTTCATTTCCAGACGGGAAGAAGGAAAAAGGCCTGCCAGCTGCCAGCAAGCCTGGTCTTTGCAAGGATTCTGAGTGGTGTCCCATGTCTTTCACCTGAGCATCCCAGCTCCTTCTCATGTGGTCCCAGCAACAGGGTGCATTAGGCTCTTCTAGTCTCAAGGTGGCGAAGGTTCCTGTGTCCCGTCTATTCATCAGACTCATTGTTTCCATGCATCTTACATTTTCTTCCCTCACCTTCGCTCCAGATGGGGTGAGGTCACTAGTTGGACCTCCAATGGGGATTCAACACAGTGCCTTTTCAACGTGAGGACACATGGCCTGGAAAGGGTTGGGTAGATCAGCACGCAGTGGTGAAATTCACATAATTTAACAACCGGTTCACTGCCCAGTCTTAAGGATAAAAGAATCATATACCTAAAGGTCGTTTATCATTTCACAGAGTCAAAGAGAGGTACTCAAAATTATAGGAACATTTTAAAGTACTATTGAAAAATATAAAATCATACCTGGCCCCAAACAATAAAACTGTTACTTAAGATATTTCCACATTGCTTCTTCATTGGTGTCCTCACCTGCAATGCTCTTTGCTTTTATCTGAGCATTCTTGGCTGTGTGATTTACCCTTAGCCATCTTTTCACTGTCAGACTAGGATCCCATTCCTTTAGAGGCAGGCCAATTAGTCCATAGTCATTATGTTCACTATGTTAGATATTTTTGGTGACTTCTCGACTCTGAACATGTTCTGTTCATCTTGAAAACCCCCTTTCTGCTTCTGATGAATGTACAGCCATTGTCCTGACAGTATTTTTAGCTCTTTGAACACTTTCAGGAGCTGCATAATTCATTCATAATATCTGGTGGGAATTTCAGGCATAACAAACACAAAGCTGAAAAGTATGACAACCTGTCACCGTCTGGTTGCTTTGCACTTTTTTCCTTTATGTTATGTGATTGCTTCCTGAAGTGACAAATGCAAGGAGCTAAAAATGTAGTATATCATCAGAAGCATAACAAGGTTTTTGAAATGAATAAATAAATATTATTAATATAGTTCCATCTAATTTTTTATACCTATGGGTGGAGTGAACTTTATAGTGGGCATTAAAGATAAGCTGTTGTGCAGATGCATGTTTAAAAAAGACAGTAAGGAGTGTAATTTGTGATTTCCACAGTGGGCAACTTCCCACCTTAGAGAGAACCTTGATTACAAATGCTATTTTAAAAACTGACTTGCCAAACATAACAGAAAATTAGATATTGGCTCTGCCGAACTTGCATGAACCAAGTGAATACCACCACTGTCGATACACTTTTATTTCTCACATAAGGTAAGAGCGTCAGGGATGCTCATCTAATTGTAATGTTTAAAGTCCATGAAGTGCATTTCAGCAAGACACTACTGATAGCTGGGATATGATGGTTCTTTGTTGAGTGAAGTTGTCACTACCCATGGCCTCAGCCCAATAGGTGGTCTGTGCACCTATTTTTGTGGCAATTGTGACAGCAGGATAACTGCAAAAGGCCCCTGCATACTTCCAAACACCACCTTCCTGGAGGTGTGTTGCAGCCTCCAGGGAGAAATGCTGATGTACATTTACATTACACATTCTCTTTTGCATCTCTCAGAATACGAAATCAAGTCTTTCAAGTGAATTCGTATTTCTTCATTTGGAACATATATGCGGAACATATTCCCCACCAGACATCATACTAGAGCAGAGGTTCTCAACCTGTGGGTCACAATTCCTGTAGGGGTCGAACGATTCTTTCACAGGGGTCACCCATTCATAACAGTAGCACAATTACAGTTATGAAGTAGCAAGGAAAATAATTTTGTGCCTGGGGGGGGGTCACCACCACATGAGGAACTATATTAAAGGGCCCAAACAGGAGGAAGGTTGAAAAGCACTGTCTCCGAGTCTGTACAGACAACAGTGAAGAAGGCATAGTCCCTGCCTCCATGAACCTCCCATATGGGAGGTGGGGGGTGGGGGAGGAGGGAAAGGTTTCAAAAAAGCTTGTGGAATTGAAGGATAATTTTCTCACCAATTTTTTTGTTTGTTTGTTTTTGTTTTGGGGCATCACTGCTCTCCGGTGGTGGGAGTAGGAGGCGCAGCCCCACTGCTGGAATTGAACCTCCGTCCCAGTGGGCCGCAGTCCCGCGCACAACCACTACACCACCGGGGCTCAGCCCTTTCTCACCAATTTTTAAAGCCTCTTGTGTATGTGTAATGCCAAAATAATCACTAGCGGAGATACACCAGGGCTTCCACAGCAACAGAGAAGGCAGCGCCTTCCTGACTGCCCTAGCAACCCCCTTAGAACCTTTGCTGAAAGGTGGGAGTGAAAAAGGCAGCCACTTCAGAAGAGAACTGGATGTGGTGGTACGAGACACCAGGTGTTAGAGAGCTAAGACACAGAGGGGCATTGGGACTCACATCATGGCGTCTGACAAGACAGACACCCTCCCTTGGTACAGCGTCCTTGAGGAGAAATCTCAGGAGTTACGTGACAGATGAAACCACGCACTCTGGTTACTTCTATGGGTCAAGTGGCCATTCTTCGGGAAAAAAAACATGGCTAAAGTATGAGCTGTGCCACACAGGAAGTGATCCATCAAAATACGAGCTTGGTTGCCTAAATTTCAAATACCGGAGACTGAAATTTCCAGCCTTCCTGAAGGAACACCTAGATCTTTGGACTTTATTGTTTGTTTTGCATGGACTACTAGTCTCTCATGCTTCTAATACAATTAACAAAGCAGCTTACATTTGAATTTATTTTCTGTCCTAGACTTTTCCCTTCTTTTTTATTGAAAGTCCATTCTTTTTGAAAAGTGGAGATGTGTTGGAGGTAAAAAAGAAGCCCTGATGGCATGTTGGAATGAGTGTATGTTGGAATGTTAACACGAGGTTGTCATTTGAAGCCCACCAGATACTCCCGAGCAGAATGATTAGGCTATTAACTCCCGTAAAGAATGACACATCTTGAGATGTAAGTGGCGTAAGTGGTTGAGTGTGGTTGAGTGCGGGACTGCGGCCTGCAGGTTTGGTGGCAGTTCAAATCCAGCACTGGGTAGCTCCCACGACTACCAGAGGGCAGTGATGCTCCCCAAACAAAAACAAAACAAAAAAAAGAATTAAATGTCTCAGAAGCCTTATATGGGATTGTTGTGACTCGGCCTTGGCCTGATGGTAAATTGTTTGATTGGGTTAGTTTGGGTTGATTTGAAGGAGAAAAAAAATACCCCAGGCACACACACACAAAAATACCTTAAACTTTAAAATCACTCACATCTTTGACATTGTTCTAAGTCTGGAAGCATAAGCTCTAATAAAGCATACCACATGACAGAAAAACTTGAGAGTACAGAGATATGTATTATAGCACTATGTAAAGTATGAAAAGCTCCATAATAGTCAATCCAAATAGTAGAGGAATAGTTATGTATATGACAGTAGAACCATACATGAAATTATATGCTAGCATTTACAGTTGCATTCCTAAAGAGTTTGCAATAACTTTTTAAAACACTTCAACATAACAACTTAAAGCTTGAGCTTTTTTACCCCCCTCAATTTCCTGCAGACCAATATCTTTTAAAGATGTTACTTCTTGGTTTTCTAACTCCAAGTCTTGGCTCATTTTATTATAATGCTTTACTTTGTCTTACAAGTTGCCTTTTGAAATGCGTTATCTAGCCCTTTCACATCATCCTTTTCCCCATTTGCTTTTGCTACTCTGCACTCAGGGCAAGTACCAGAGAGTCTTCTGACATCCAAGGGATTTGGAAGACAGCTACCTCACCAACTGACTGCAAGAGATCCGTATTTGTACCCATTCCCAGGAAAGGCCACGCAACAGAGTGCACTAATTATAGAACAATATCCTTGATGTCACATGCAAGTAAAATTTTGCTGAAGAGCAGGCAGCAATAGTTGCAATGGCACATGGGAAGAGAGGAGCCAGAAATTTAGAGGACTACTTGGCACAAGGGATAGCACTGCTGGAGTCAGATGGATCTTGACTGAAAGCTTGGTGTATCAGATGGATGTTGACTTGTGTTCTAAGGCACTTGACTGTGTGAATTACAACAAACTACAGGTAGCCTTGAGAAAAATGGGCGTTTCAGAACGCTTAATATGCATATCCAGAATCTGTTAGTTGAATCAAGAGGCAGTGCGAGAATAAAACCAAGGAATACTGCATGGTTCACATCAGGAAAGGTGTGCCTCCAGATTGCCTCCTCTCACCATATATATTCAGTCTGTATGCTGAGAAAATAGAGAAACTGCACTGTATGAGGAAGAATGAGGCGTCGGGGTTGGAGGGGGGCTTACTGACAACCTGCGCTATGCAGATGACCCCACCTTGTTGACCGAAAACGAGGATTTGTAGCGTTGCTGATGAAGATCAAGGCCTATGGCCTTTAATATGAATTACAATTTACTGTGAAGAAAACCAGGAGGCGGCACCGTGAAAAATGGAGACAAGGTTGAAGTTGTCAAGGATTCTATCTTACTTATGGAAGAAGCAGTCAGGAGATCAAAGACAGGTGGCATTTGGGCAAATCTGCAGAGATCTCTCTCCAAGGGTGTCACCGTGAGGACTACACCACAACTGACCAGTGAGCCTGAGCCATGACACTTTGAATTTTGAATCAGCCTGCCCTCTATTTTTACAAATAAAGATTTATTAGATTATAGTCACATTTATCTATTTCCATAGGTGCATTAAAAATCAGAACTGTGTAGTTGCAGCAGAGATGGTGTGCTAAGACTAAGATATTTACTACCTGATCCTAGACAGAAGGTGTGCTGTGCCCTGGTGGGGTAGTGGTTACACATTGGGCTGTATTCCTCTTGACCAGAAGTTTGAAACCACCCGTAGCTCCGTGAGCATGTGAAGGGCACGTGAAGGTTGAACACTGAATATGGAGCACCCAGGAAGAACTGGTGCATTCGAATTGTGCTGCTGGTGAAGAATAATGAAAACACCACGGACCGCCAAAAGAACAGACTCACCTGTCTTGGAAGAAGTACAGTCAGAATTACCTCTAGACGCAAGGATGGGGAGAGTATCTTGTATACTTTGGACCTGCCATCAGGAAAGACCAGTTCCGGGAAATGGACGGCATGCTTGGTAAAGTTGAGGGGTATCGAAAAAGGGGAAGATAGGGTGGACTGACGCCATGGCAGCAAGGATGGGTTCAAACGCAACAACACTTGTTTCCTTTGGTGGTCAGAGGGTGGTCAGGAGGCAGAATCCACTCGACAGCACCCCACAACAGCAACTTTTCTGTGTTCTGAACCCTTCCAGGTAAGGTAATGATTGAGATCAGAAACCCCCCTTTTTCTCTAAAAAACTCTGGGACTTAGGATAAATTACTTAACTCTTTGTCTGACTTGTCCATAGTTAGTTATGATCCTCACAGTCAAATGCTTTTGCACGGTCAATAAAACACAAGTCAATATCTTTCTGGTATATCCAGCTTTCAGTCAAGATCGATTTGACATCATCAATGATATCCCTTGTGTCAAATCCTCTTCTGAATCTTCTGGGATTCCTGGCAGCTCCCGTCAATGTCCTTTTACATTGTCTTCAGCAAAATTTCACTTGAGAGTGATATTAATGACATGTTGATAGTTTCTCCATTGTCTTGGATCACCATATGGGGTGGAATTTGGAAAGAGCACGAATATGGATCTCTGCCAGTCAGAAAAGAGATGGCTCCCAATTCACTCAGGTCTCCATGAATGTTTAGTCAGAGATGTTTTGCATATTAGATCCTAGAAACTCACACCTGAGAGAGCATGCATCACAGATGTAGTCACAAAAATAAAAATAGACAACCCTAGAAATAATCAAATGAGATTTTGAGGCAAAAGTAAACTTCGAGATCAGCTCATTTGATTCTTTCATTTTTCAGTTCAGAGACTGAAAACAAGAGGGTCAAATGTCTTCCTGCAATTAATTAATTAACAAATTAGGGAAGCAAAAACAAAGTCCCTGCTCTCCTGGAACTTAATTCATTTCCCAGGGCCAGGGTGGAGAAGGATAGATTTAAAGCAATGTTTCAAAAGCACAGGATGCCCCAGGTTGTGGTCAGTGCAAAAAAAAAAAAAAACAAACAATCAGGTTGAGAAATTGCGAGGGTGAGGCTTGCTTTCCTTCACAAGTCTTCTCTGACAGGCATTTGAGTAGCTCTCCCAGGGAGTTAAGGGAGAGAGTGCTGTGGCTTTGTGGGTGAGAAGTCTTCCAGGGAAAGGAACCAGAAAACAGGGAGGCCGCCAGGTGGGAGTATGTAAGGTTCCAATGTAAGAGACTGGGGGTGGGG
>PVJH01006801.1:0-98253 GCA_004026705.1 Nesogale talazaci
CTGTGGAGCTGGAATCGAACCTCCATCCCAGTGGGCGGCGGTGCCGCACACAACCACTACGCCACCGGGGCTCAGCCCTCTCAGTTTTATATCAGGATGTTTCTTTTTTAAAAAAATCATTTGGTCCAGCAGCAGCTCTCCAGGAGCAAGGCTGGGCCTTCTACTCCCACCAGAGGGCAATGATGCAATAAAAATAAATTAAAAAAAAAAAAATAGAGGTATTGGCCTATGTAATATATCTATAAGGCAGTACACTGATGTTGGACTTATGGGCATGGAAAGCACTGTAAATATACCCCCAAATCATTTATTTACACTTGAAACTAGTAAATTTTATGATATGTAAATTATATCCCATTAGAATAATTTTAAATGAGTTTCAAATACCTTAAAGTTTTTAATATCTTCAAAAATATCTGGATCACTTCAAATTGAATTAAGATGAAAGCTTGAGGCAAGCAGGGAGGCAAGCTAAATTAATAGATACTTATTAGGTTACTTTGCAAAATTAACAAATAATTTCCTAAATAATGATACTGCTGTTCAAATATTATCAAATATTCCTCCTATAGTTGTAGAATTTCACTAATTATATATTTTCAGGTATTATTACATAGCTTAAATACTTTATGATTTAGAATGGAATGAACACAAATCATATAAACAAAACCAGGTGAGAAGAGTCTACATAGAACATTCAAAGATAGTCATTAGAGAAAAGGAAAAATGAAATAGAAATTTCATAATGAAAGCTTTGAAATATATGCAGTGGGGACAAATACATACATTACTTACCAGCCAGACACTCTAACCACGCAAGATATTTTATACTGTCTATTTCACATTAAACAGTGTTGCTTGATACTTGTGGCTAGATGAAGTCAGAATTCAGAGCCCTGACTTTAGGAAAGGCTTTCTCTCTATGCTAACTTTGTAGGAAGGTCTTTATCTCCTTTCAACCTTTGTGTTCCTTGGAGCTCTTCATATGTCTTGGAATCAACCTTCCCCTGGGACATGGTAGGCTCCAGTACACTGATACCAGGTTCAAAAGGTGTGTTCAGCTCTCGACTCTTCATTCTTGGTGGTTGTAGCCCCTCTGCTTTAGGTCATTATAAAGCCACCTTATGGAAAATGTTCAATGGAAACAAGTTATACTCTATATGAACATTAGTGTTTTTAGAGGTTTTTTTTTTTTTTTTTTTACATCACTGCTCTCCGGCGGTGGGAGTAGGAGGCCCAGCCCCACTGCTGGAATTGAACCTCTGTCCCAGTGGGCCGCAGTCCCGCGCACAACCACTACGCCACCGGGGCTCAGCCCTAGAGTTTTTTTAGTGTATAAAATAACATAAAACTTTCAAAAGTAATTATCAGTCTTTGAAAAATATTTTGTATTTTTCTCGCATTCTAATGAGAAATTATGGTAATCACACAATACAATGAATACTTTCATCTTGCTGTTGAAAACAATGTGCTCATGGAAGCTATGGATATTTTTTCTCCTGATAAATGTAATGTTTACTGCTACATCTGTACTAGTTATTTGTTAGAACTTTTCTATGTCTACTGAAGTTAGATGGAATAAGACCTCACCAGTGTATGTAAGTATCCTATCCTAACCTTGGGAACCTGTGAAAATGTAACAATAGCTGATGATGAAGGGACTTTGTCACAGTCAGGAAGTTAAGATCTTCAGACATGTTGGGCTTCCTGGTTTATTTTCATGAGCCTAATACGATAACAATGGTACCACTAAAAGGAGGCAGAAGCATCAGCCTCAAGGGGAAATGTAAAGACCTAAGCAGAATTCAAAGAGAAGAGAAGATACAATGCTATTGACTTTAAATATGAAACAAACTAGGAGCCAAGGAATGTAAAAAGATCTCTTGAGGTTGACAAGTCAGAGAAATCCTTATTCTAGAGTCTCCAGAAAGATTCTGACAAGTTAATTTGAGCCCAGAGAAATTGCTTTTGTACATTTGACTTCCGTAACTATAACACAATAAGGTATTTATACATATTTTTATAATCCACTCAATTTCTATTTAGTTGTCTGGGTGGCACAAACTTTAAGAGCTTGACCGATAGCCCAAAATAGATAGTTGAACTCACTCTGGGCCACCTTTGAAGTACTTGTGATCTTCTGAAGAATTAAAGCCTTTAAAATCGTATTGAGCCATTCTGCTCTTCACATTTGTGGTGGTGGTGCTGGGGGGGTGGGAGGGGAGAGGGCATGAGCATGTGGTGAAACCACGCGCCTGAATCATCATGTGCAGTGAATGACAATGGTGGGCCATATCTGTCCTCTTTTGCCTTTTCTATTGCCATGAGACAGGGGTCAGATAAGCTTCCATAGTTCATCCTTCTTTACCTATTCTTATATAAACCATCCAACCCATGCCACTTTACATTTATGCTGGGTTCCATAATTTGTTACAGTGATACACATAACTCAGTGGTAATAATCAAAGATAAAGGGACTTATCAGGGTTAAGTGGATAGGGTTGCACAAGTCAGAATCAACCTGCAGTCAGGATGTAGTCATTGATCCCCTCAGCCAGCTGTCAAGTGTCTCTCTGGTTCTCAACCTCTCAGCCCTGTGGTAGCCAAGTATCTTTCTGTTTTCAATTTTTTTAGTCTCTCAGACACTTGATCCCTTACCTCCATGAGCCAGTAAGAACAACCCCTCTGTTCCTCTGTTCTGTAGTGTTGAGCCAGATTAAAAAAAAGTGTCCCAGAGACTCCATGCTGCTCTTCTGAATCCCTGTGACACCTCCTGTAATGCAGCTGGTCTCAGTAGCCTCCATCACTTCACACAGAGTTTGGAACATGCTCTTCCAAGGTCCTTGGGGTTTCTCTCTTCTCTACCGCTGCTTCAAACATAGATCATCAAAAATATGCCCCCCCCCTCCCCAATGCTTTATTGCTAGAGGAATAGTAGTCTAACTTGACATCCTATTTATTAGGGTTACACATAGCCTATTTGCACAATTCCACACCTCTCATTGGATGAGAGTTACAGAGATGTGTCACATGAAGAAATTTCATTCCATCACAACTTAATGGCAACTAACACTGTAAACAGTAGGTTTGTGGCAATTTATTCAAATAGAAGTGGGAATTTAAGGCAATGTTAGAAGAACTAAAATTACCATTTGGATTAGTAAATGCACTTTGAATACTTTAAAAAGTCAAGTTAACCAATTGGGATATTTCTGGTGAATTGATGGCATTTTAATTTCAAATACAGGAAAATTGGACTCAGAAGTCAATTTCCTCTTTTAAATTGCACATTTTCTAAGTTATTGCTGTTGAACTTGAACATATGCAAGTTTAGGTTGAAATTGAATAAAATTTAAAACAAATTTGTAAGAGCCAATTATACAATGCTTAGTATGTCCCAGCTGAGTTAAGGGACTTCTCAAGAACAGATTTAATACACTGAACACTAATGACCAAAGATAAGACTAGATGTGGTATGAAGAACATCAAACATAAACAACATCAGGCATTAAGAAATCTAAAGGTAACTAAAAATGAAAGAAAGACCAAAGTGGATGCCAAAAGAGACTCTGAAACTTGCTCTTGAACAAAGAGCAGCTCTATGTGAAAGATACATGAGCATTGAATAGAAAATTTCAAAAGGCATATTGAGAAGGCAAAAATTAGAATTTATAATGAAATGTACCTCAAGCTGAAAACATTTAAGAAAACATGTAAGTCTCTAGTTGCAATACTAAAGGATTTCATGGACAAAATATTGAATGATGCAGGAATTATCAAATGAAGATGGAAGAATAAGCAGTAAGTTTCCCTTTCCTCCTCTAATCCTGATAGCCCTAATAAGCATATATGTATCTCAGAGTCACTGTATTGAAAATAATTGCTTGGAATTTAACCATTTCAAGGAATATTATATGATCCAGAAACAATAGTATTTCAAAAAATCATTTTATTGAGGGCTCTTGTAGCTCTTATAACATTATATCCATCAATTGTATCAAGCATATTTGTATATATAGCTTGCATTTTTTTGTTCTTTTTTGGGGGGGGCATCACTGCCCTCTGGTGGTCATGGGAGCTACCCAGTCTTGCTCCGGGAAAGCTGTTGCTGGATTTGAACTGGCAAGCCCATGGGCCACAGTACCGCACTCAACCACTACGCCACGGGGGCTCTGTCCAACAGGTTGCATTTTCTAAGCGTTTACTTTGTATTTGAGCCCTTGGAAGGAACCAAATACCATTGGAGGAAAAATTCCAACCTGCACTAGCACAAACAAGGCTCCAGCAATTGATAGAATACTAATAGAAATGCTTCAAAGAACTGAGGTAGCCCTGGAAGCACTGACTAGTCTAAGCTAAGAAAAGTGTAGAACTAACCCAACTGTATGAAAATTACCTGGCCAGCCCACTAGAAGAGATGCGTATATGTGCCACTTCAAAAAAAATGTGACCCAACAAATTGTGGACATTATTGAACAATATCATTGACAGGACACACAAAGTTTGCTAAAAATAATCAAAAAGTGGTAGCAGCGATACATCAACAGGGCACATCTAGAATTTAAACCAGTATTTTGAGAAAAGGACATGAAATGAGGAATATTATTGCTGAGAGTAGATGGATCTTGACCGAAAGCAGAAACCACTATCACTACAGAAATATGTGTATCTGTGCTTTACTGACTATACAAAGTCACTTGATGGTGTGGATTACAGCAAATTGTCGATCACATTATGAAGAATAGGAATTCCATGTCACTTAATTGTACTGTGTAACCTTTACATAAATCAAGGGAACATCATTATTTATTTAAAGTAATTGTCCAAACCATTATTAGAAAATAACAGGTGTTAGAAAGGTTAAAATAGCAAAACCCAACTCTATGCTATTTCCCCATTTTAAAGATGAAGAACAGACATGATGAAGATGGAAATCTGTGCAACAAATATTGAATCTACTACTGTTAGTGTACATAGATTCAACACATTTTCAAACTTCATACTGCACAGTTTAAATCTGTTTGTTATTTTCTATACTTCTTATGAATGCATTGAAGAGGAATTACATAGGATTTGTTGTTAAATGTCATTGAGTAGGTTCTGTTTGTATAAAAGAAGAAAACTGTCCACTCCTGCATCATCCTCATTCTTCTTCCCATGCATCTGCCCATTGTTGCAGTAATTGTGCCAATTCCTCTTTTTTACTAAACTTTCATTTTTTTTTTTTTAGGCATGAGCCTATTCCCAAGGGAGTGATCCCATCTGATTACATATGCAAAGCACACGAGACAGATCTTAGGCAGTCATTTAAACAGAACATGAAAATACAGGAAAGAATAGAAGACTGTATCCTTTCGCCACCCTTATTTAATCTTTATTCTGTGAAAATAGCTCAAGTAATTGGCCTTGGAGAAGAACATGACATCAGGATTGAACTAAGGATGATTAGCATCCTTTGATTTGAAGATAATATAACTTTGCTTGCTGAAAGTCAAGACAAATTGAAGAACCTACTGCTGAAAATCAAAGACTACATCCTTCAATATGGATCCCAACTCAATATAAAAAACCAAAATAATGGGCTGAGTCCCGGTGGCATAGTGATTGAGTGTGGGACTGCAGCCCACTGGCTTGGTGGTGCAAATCCACCAGCAGCTCTCCAGGAGCAAGGCTGGGAAGCTCCCACAACCACCAGAGGGCAGTGATCTCCCCCCACCAAAAAACAAGCAAACAAACAAAAACAACGAAAATCCTTATACCACCACCCCCAGCAGACATCATGATAAATGGAGAAAAGGCTGGCATTGTCAAGTATTTCATTTTTACTGGTACATAATCAACATCATGGAAACAGGAGACAAGAAATAACGTGATTGTATAGATTGGGGACCCATCTATAGGTAAGGGGACATCCTCTTACAGAAGGGTTGTGGGGAGGAGGTGAGTCAGTCAGGATACAGTGTAACAATGATGAAACATGGAACTTTCTTCTTGTTATTCAATATTTCCTCCCCCCACTATCATGATCCCAATTCTACCTTACAAATCTGGCTAGACAAGAGGGTGTACACTGGTACATATAGGAACCAGAAACATAGGGAATCTAGAACAGATGATCTCTTCAGGACCATGAGATAGTCAATATGGGTGGAGGGAAGGTGGGGTAGAAAGGGGGAACTGATTATAAGGGTTTACATATAACCTCCTTCCTGGGGTATGGACAACAGGGAAGTGGGTGAAGGGAGACATTGTACAGTGTATGAAATGACAAAATAACAATTTATAAAATTATCAAGGGTTCATGAGGGAGAGGGGCGGGGAGGGAGGGAAAAATGAGAAATTAATACCAAGGACTTAAGTAGAAAGCAAAATGTTTTGAGAATGATAATGGCAATGAATGTACAAATGTACTTGGCATACAATGGATGGAAGTATGGATTGTGATAAGAATTGTATGAGCCCCCAATAAAATGATTTTTAAAAAAGAGATAATATGATGTATTGCATTATACAAATCTGTTGTGAAAGACCTCTTTAAAGCATTACATTGCACATCTATCACTTTGAGGACTAATGTGTACCTGATGCAAGCCATGGTATTTTCAGTCATCTCATATGCAGATGAAAGTTGGATAATTAGAAATAAAATTGGAAAAAAAACTGATACTCTTGAATCACAGTGTTAAGAATATTGAAAGTACCATGGTCTGCCAGAACAAATATTCTATCTTGTGAGAAGTACAGCCAGGATGCTTATTAGAAAAGAGGATGATAAGACATTGTCTCATTGAGTTTGCATCTGTTGATTTAGACATCTTGTTTGTGGACTGATCACAGAGATGAGGCAATGAGCAAAAGAAGAAGCTCAAGCGTGCTTCCTGACACCATTGGAGGACTATCAAGAGAGGTGCCACTTACCACTTTTGAAGGGGCTTTCAAGGGACATGGAAGAAAAATGGTATGTTTCATTTTCCCTTTGAAATTTAACAATGTGGAAAATGCATCATATTTTTGGATTATAATTACCCTGTGAGATATTTTTCCTCATTATGATATTTTTTTTGATTCAGCAATAACTATTCCCCTTTGATCAGTTCAAAAATGGATTTTAAAATGTATTTAAAATTGCAAAGGGCTTTTAAAATAGTCAAAAGATGAGATCTATTCAAAATTGGAAGAGTTTCTAAATCTATATAAGTATGGTAATAATCCATTAATAAAGCATAGATCAGTAAAAACAAATTTAGAGTACAGAATTAGTTGGTGAAGTTTTAACTAAGGCATCCAAGCAGTCAATGGTGACAGGAAATGATCATTTAATCACTTAAAATTAATATTTGATCTCCATATGTATGAGAAAGAATCTCAATCCTTTTCTCTTTACCAGAGAATCATTAACTCAAAACAGTAGTAACAGTAAACATGTAAGCCATAAAGTTTCTGGAAGAAAACCTAGAAGAATGAGTATTTTTATTCTAAAGTTAATAAAATATTTATTAGGCACATAAACCATTAGCCATGAAAATAAAAAACATATTTCATATACAAGGAAATCTTTTTTTAATCAAAAGACAATATTAAGAGAAAGACTTGAAAAAATATTCAATACATACACATCGACAATGTGCTTAAGTTTACTATTGGTAAAGAATTAAATACCCAAATGAAGGCTGAACATGATAGTGGGACAAAAGGGAAGTAAAAGGAAATAGAGGAAAGAAATAGGAGGTAAAAGTTATAGAGGTCTAAATACAGGCATGCACATATGTAAATACATTTATAAATGAGAATGGGGAAATAGATTGTGGCAGTCATGTGCTTATGTTAATTTTATAATTGAAATGTAGGGGTGGGGTCTGGCCTGTTAATCAGGAGAAAGCCATTGAGTAGCCAATGAGGCCTCTATGTGGGCATGGCTTTCACCTGAGACTCCAGGGAAATCTCGCGGTATTTCCCTCATGAAGACGAGAAGCTATCTTCCCCAGTTGTTGGGAGTTAGTTTGAGAGATGCTTAATCACGGAAGAGACAAGATGCAGCCTCGGAGAAGTTGGAGGAGCCAGCGGAGAGACCAGTCGGCTTTGCCCTGATGAAGACAGACCTCTGAAGCTGGAGTGGCATGCTGTTGATGGACCTGAGCCCTGGAAGCAAGGAGCCATGGGGAGATCCCTGCCAGTGCCAGAATTCTGCACCCACTGACCTGTGACTTCTTGAGCAGGAAGCAGATTTTATAGACTGATTGCGGGCATATGGGTTAATACTGAACTGAACTTATGACTTTGCACTAGACTGGATTGGGATGCCTTCTTAGTGTCACATTTCTTTTGAATATGAACCCTTTCCTTATACCTCAAACAATGGTGGTTATCAGCACAGTGTGTAGTCCATGATGACATCCACTTACTAATAGGCAATGCTGACCAAGCTCCCACAGTCTGGAGACCGGGACAACTAGAAGGTTTCTAGTCACCACTGTTGGTGGCTTTGACAGTGGTCACAGTGGGAAGTTCTAGAGAGAGTGGGAGGAAATATAGAACAAGATTTAAAACCACGAAAAAAGACAGGCTTCACTGGACTCACAGTGATTGGTAGAAACCCCCCTACCCCAACACCACCACCACCTCCCCAAGGCAATAGCCCTTCAAGTCTAAAACTGAACTAAACCTTGTGGCTCTACTTTTAGTCAAACACCAGATAGGAAAGTGAAAAATAAGCCCAGGGAAGAATAGACTCCATAGAACAATCAGTCATAGGACATCAAAAGGGTAGGATCTTTCCATGCTAAGCTCAAAAGGCACAAAGAAATAAATACAGTGAAGAAGTAAGAAGAATTCTGCTACAGTATGGGGATTAAGATGAGTGTTAAGAATCAAAATATATACAAATCATTGAATGGAAAACCAAGTTGCTCTGTAAACGTTCACCTAAATCATAATTTAAAAAAAAACACCACAACACCCCAAACTTTGGAACTCCCCTGTCTTTTGATCATTTTTGACTCCATAATTGAAATGGTAACTCTGGTTTGAAAATAGTCACAAATTTGTTACTAGTCCTTAGACAAGGACATGACGTTTGATAAAGTAAAGGGGCAGTGGAAAAGAGGAAGACCTTTGATAAGATGGACTGAAGGACACAATCGCTGCAAAGACAGGTTGAAGCATAAGAACGTTTATGAGCATGCTTAACTAAGAACTGGGTGGTGTTTCATTGGGTTGTACACAGGGTCATATGTGTCAGAACTGACTCAATGCCACCTGACAACAACATACTCAATAAACTTTACTTTCTATCACTATCTTAATATGAATGTGATTTTACTAGTTACTTTTGCACTACCTCTCTCTTTCCTGAAGTTATTTTCAGCTCCAAATTTTATAAACAGCTGCAATTAAATTATTAATTATATTTGGAAGTCACCAGAATCTTGGGAAGGAAAGTAGTTACAATGTTCTGGTCCTTCCAGCAAGTGGATTATCATCTTGTGAAAGTTATTGAACCTACTGATTTTCTGACTCTGAAAATAAATCAAACAATCTCGATTGAATAAGGTCTTGTGGCAGTCATGCACTCGTGTCAGTTTCAGGATTTCAGTGGGTGGAGTCTAGCCTGTCAATCTGGAGATAGCCAAAGGGACCTCTGTGTGGGCGTGGCTATCTCAGAGAATTCTGGGAAATCTCATGATTCCCCCTGGTGCCCCCGCCCCCCAGGTGAAAGATTATGAACTCAATCTCTGGGAGACACTCTACTGACAAGACAAGATGGCAGTATGCTGATAGACCCTGAGTCATAGAGGAGACAGGAAGAAACCACATGGACTTACCCTGAGGGAACCAGACCTCTGGAGCTGCAGGAGCCACGTGGAGACCCCTGCCAATGCTGAGATGCTTCTACAGCTCCAGAATACACAAGGCTCTGCACCGACTGGCCTGTGATTGTCCTGGTGTCGTTGCATGTGCTTTGTGAGTCTGAACAGGATTTATAGATTGGTATCAGACATATGGGCTAATATGGTAAGGTGACCAGACGTCCTGCTTTTTAACAATTTGTTCCACAGTGTTTTAAAATTAAATATATTGCAATACCATTTTTGTGTTCTATGAAAATTTTTGTTGCTCTATATAGACAAAATTTTTAGTTATGGACCCCACTCCACCCCCTCGTCAATGTTGTCCTGTTTAAAATCTGGTCACTTTATTTTATCAAACTTAGGAACTTGGACTGGACTGGTTTGAGTTGCTTTCTCAATGTTCCTTTCCTCTTGTATATAAACCTGTCCTTTATATACATATGCGTGTTTATGAATTTGTTTCTTTAGTCTCCTCAGACTAACACAGGTCTACAAATGGCCAGTTTGTTGTCCCAGTAAAGTGCTATATATCGGTATGCTTTAGGACAGCATAAGTGGTTCCTTCTGTAGCAAAATAAGGTCCAGACTCATAGTGACTCTGTATGACCCGGTATGACGGCTCCGGTATAATTCTGAGACTAACACTTCACAGGAATAGAAAACCAAGTCTTTATCCCACTCGGCGATTAGTGACTTTGACCTGCTGACATGGGGCTTAGCAGCTCGACAATGCCACCAGGATGAGGAAGGGTTGGTGAGTGCTCCCAAAATATTTGTGAAGACAGCGATGGGACTCCAGGTTACAAGTTTTACCTCCAGAGGTTGCCTGGGCTCCGCAGCTGCAGAAATGACATGCACAGTCCCGGCACGGGGTCTGGGACGCGGACAGACAGGGCACACGGGTTCCGAGAGGTGGGCGGAGGCAGCTGGCGGAGTTGGACGGGAGGAGGGGCCGCCGGGCTGCCGCGGGAAGGTACCTCGCCAGCCCTAGAAAAGCCTGACTTCAGCCAAGACCTAAAGCTTCGCCGAGGCCAGAGCAGACCCGGGGAGAAAGAGCGAGAGGGCGGCGGAGCTGCGGGGACGCGGCTGTGGACAACTTGCGCCCCCACCCAGGAACACAGCGATGATGGGCATCGCCTGGCCCTGGGTGCTGATGTGTCTGGCGCTGGGGGAAGGTTGGCAAGGTAGGGGGCTTGCGAGCGGGCGAGATAGGCTGGGCGAATGGCATAGGGTTGAAGGGGGCGGGGGCGGAGGGCCGGGACCTCCCTGTGTCCTGTTGCTTCTCCATGGCCACATCGGATATTTGCTGCTGAGCCAACCGCCGCCCGCCCTCCCCTGCCCTGGGGTCTGCAAGGGTCACTTTTGTCACTTGAGTTCGTTGACTGTCTGGTGTGATCATAGGATCCCTTTCTCCTGCTCCAATGTCACCAGCCAGCTTTGTTCTGGTGGATTGTTTGCAGTCAATGTCCTTAAAATCCTGTTAATTTCCCCACGAGACCAAATTGGTCTCGTGATGGTTCAAGCTGGGTCGCTCACAGCAAAGCCAGCAATTTGAAGGCACCAGCCGCTCTGTGGAGATAGACGGGGTTTTTACTGTTCGGAGTGACAGCCTGAGAAAGCCACTTCTCTCTGTCACAGATTTGGAAGAGACGTGCAAAAACGAGTCTTGGGTGAGAGGAAGCTTGCTTGAATTGTAAAGGATCCTACCTGCAGGTAGCTTAGTATTTTCATTAAAAAGTTTAGTTTGCACACTCCACGCGGCACCGTTTCTATCCTCTGTGGCGTAGAAACCATCAATTGGGGAATGCTTTCTCTCTGCAATAAATGATTTACATTAATGTTACTGGTGAGACAGTTCATTGGAAAGGGTCAGTTTTTCTACGGATCCAAGAAACGCTTTTTGAGAGAAGTGCCCACTTTCAACTTCTTTAAGACTTGACAAAGAAAATAGTGCTAAGTATAGGGGAGGTGTTTTATTTTGTTTTGCTTTACATAACATAGGAAAGACTTTCCATGACTCCTTCCTCCTTGAGGTCACGTATGGGTCTGTCTGTAGTCGCTGCGGTTCGCTGCCCTCGGGTGGGTGCAGCTCATGGGGTTCCTCATGGAAGGAGACGCTGCACCATCCTTGTTCTTGTGTTTGTGTGCAAGAAGGAAGGTTCACTGAGCGGCAACTTCGTCTTCTCTTCAGGTGTCCAGCCTTGTGATCAGCTGTCGCATCTTGGGGTGAGGGGGGTAGGTCCCAGGTGCAATACAGTTGTAATTGCTTAGGGTAGGATTTTTTTCTATTATCATCGTCTTGACCAGAATCTGGTTTGCTAAGGAAACTTGTTTTCAAAATAAAGGGAAGCAAGTGTCCCCTGCCTTGAAATTTGCTAAATTAAAAAAACCCAATTAAATAATTCCTAGAGCAATACATCTTAATGTGGTATCATTGATCTTTGTGTTCTTTGTTCTGTGTACATATTTAACAATTCTTCACGGAGAACTCTTACAAATCCATGTATATAGCATAGAAAATATGTGGTTATTATAATTATACATGATTTTCTCAGAAAAAAGGGCCAATGTTGATAAAGAGAAAATCTTTAAGATAACATTGCTGTGAGGTAAACATTGCTTTTTACTGGCTGTAACATCTGGTCTTGTTAAAGTTGTTGGTATTTTCTTAATGGTTTAAAAAATCAAAATACAGGGAGGAGGGGTGGGGAATGGAAAACACATTTTAAAATGAGATAGTTCACACCTCGTACACTTCATCCATTGAGTGCATACAGATCATTTAATGTGTGCAACAAATATCTGTGCTACAATCTAATCAATATTAGAACATTTTTATTAGTTAGTAAGTAAAGCTGTAAATAAAAATAAGCTCACCTCTCCCTCTCTTTCTCTTTCCCCTCCCTGCACTCCTAAACAGCTATTAATCTATAATCTGTCTACATACTTGCTGTTTTGGATACGTATCATTATAAGTCTAACCCACTGTCACTGAGTCCCTGCTGACTCACAGTAACTGTATGCAGGGTTTCTGCAATTGCAGATATTGACGGGAGAGCAGACGGTATCACCTTGGGACGAATGGTGAGTGTGAACCGCCAAACTGTGATTAGCAGCCTACGGCCTAATGCACAGTGCCCAGGGATCATAAACCCAGTGGGCGGGCTTTTGCAAATAGATGATTTCATTTACCATCATGGTGTTCAAGCTCACTCATGTTGCTGCAGAGGAATTACATATAGAGGAGCCGTAGAGCTCTTCCCTATTACACACTATTTCTTGTGTTATTAGCATTTTGGATTCCTGTGGTATAGTTGATACAATAGAGGAACCATTATTAACACATTATTATCAACTAAAGTTCATGGCCTATACTAGACTCATAAGTTATGGTATACATACCTATAGGGTTGACAAAAACACAATGTCCTATATTCACTATGACCAAACAAGCAAAAACAAGCTCCACTTGCATTGAGTCTCCTCCCTGCGACCCCTATGTAAGGGGATGTGACCTCACCGATTAATGGGCTTTGGGTCCCCAATCTGTACCCCGCTCACTTATAATGGTGAAAATTAGTTCTTTGATGCCTGACACCTGATCCTTTCTGCTCCATTGAATCACATTCTCCCACATCCTGAATTCCTGGGAGCCACTGATTTTTTGTTGTTGCTATTTTTGTATAGAATTTTTTAACCTTTATGAACCTATTATTCTGGAATCTTTTCCTAATTCTCTATAGTTTTGCCATTTCCAAAATATTTTATGATAGGAATCATACAGTATGTAGTTTTACTAGGCTGTTTTTTTTTTTCACTAATAGTATGTTGTTAAGATTCTTTCAAGTCTTTTAGTGGCTTGATAACTCATTTCTTTGTTATCACTGGATAATAAGCTTTTGTAATGATGTATTGCAGTTTGTTTATCAATTCACCTATTGAAGGACAATAGTTATTTTCAATTTTGGGCAACTATGAATAAAACTTCTATGAACATTTGAATGAATGTCATTGTGCGCCATACAGATTCATCTCCTTTGGATAAATTCCTGGAAGCATAATTATTGGCTTGTATACTCAGTCCACATTATAGTGTGAAACATGGTCAGACTCTCTCTCAACGGTGGCTGTACCAGTTTGCATTCCCACCACCAATAGATGAGAGTCCTAACCAGCATCCTGTATTGTCAGTGGTTTTGGATTTTAGTCATTGTAATAGGTGTGAATTCCTTTACTATTTTGATCTGTGAATCTCTAATGGCATATGAAGTCTTTGCATATAAAGAGTTTGACTGGTAACAAAGTCTACCAAGAGATGCTTTAAAAAAAAAAAAAAGGTCTTGCCACCTACTTCCAGAAAACTAATCAATGAAAATTGTATAAAGTACAGTTCCACTTGAACACTCATAAGGTAGTTGTGTTAGTCTGGGTAGTGTAGAGAAACAAATTCATAGACGATCACAAGTATGTAAGAAAGAGCTTTATATAAAGAGTAAGTGGACATGAAGAAAAATCCCAGGCCAGTCTAGACCAAGTCCATAAGTCTGATATTAGCCTATATATCCGATAACATTTTATAATTTTCCCTTAAGGTTCATGAAACACATGCAATGATGCCAATGCAGGAAGGTCACAGGCCAGTGGGTTGGAAGTCTTATGGATCTATTGGCATTGCAAGTATCTCAAGTCAGATATTTATCTCCTTAGTGCTTCTAAATGAGGTCATAAGGTGCCACCTGATTGACAGTCTAAACTGCTGCCCATTCACTCTTCATCCTCTCAAATTGACAAATGACTATGGAACTTCCACAGTAGCTATGAGTCAGAATTACTGGAGAAAAACTGATTGTACATGTTTTTTTTTCCCTTTACCTTCAGAGTCCTATGTTAGAACTCTCACCTTCGATGTGGGAGATTTGGCTCTGATTCACAGCCAGTGCACCTCCTGCATAGCCACTACGTGCCACTGAAGTTTACGTGATGCTATGATGCTGAAAAAGTTTCACAGGAGCAACCAGAACTTGAGAAAGGTTTGGTGTGGGGCACTCGGGAAGAAGTGATCCAAAATCAGTAGCAAGTAGGGTGTGAGAGGCCTGGTAGGGATTGATCAAGGGTAATATAGCCGAGAGAAATTACTGAAATACAAATGAAGACTGAGTGTGATAGAGGTATGATAGGAAAGTAAAAGGAAATAGAGGAAAGAAATAGGAGGCACAGGGCATTTATAGAGGTCTAAATAAAAGCATGAACATAGATAAATATATTTATATATGATGGGGAAATAGATCTATGTGTATATACTTATACGATTAGGATTAAAACAGATGGACCTTAGGCCTTCACTCAAGTGCTTCTTCACTTTGTTCTATTAAATTGGAGTTCCATGATGCTCACCTTCCTGACATGACCGCTGAAGACAAATGTGTGCATATGCAAAAGTGGTGAAGAAAGCTAATAGTGCCTGCCTATCAAAAGATATAGCATTTGAAGTAAAGACTTGAAGGTCACCAAGTGGATTTATGTATGGATTGTGGTAAGAGTTGTACAAGGTCCCAATAAAATGATTTTTAAAAAAAGAAAGGTTTGGTGATGTACTTGTGAAAAATGGAAAATGGAAACCTTATGGATCACAATGTCCTTGTCTCAAGTGACCATGGACTGGGTACAGTGGTTGGTTTTGGTATAAGTGGGGCTGCCATGTGTTTAGGGCACCAGCACTAGCAACAACAAAATCAAGAACTATTAGCATGCTCTTGAGGGTCAAGAACTGACAACGGAGCGACTGAAACTTGAATACCTCACAAATATGTCACTGGCAGTCTTTTTGTAAAGTGCAAGTTAAGTCACCTTTGAGGCCCTGACATTTCAGGTCGTCTTTCTGCTCAGTTGTTTTCTTGTTTGCCTTACGTTTACTCTGAGAGTCAATTTTAGATGACAACTGAAATATGCTGAATGTGGAAACACATGGATACTGATGTCTTTCTGTTTATCTTAGCTCAAGAATGTACACCAGGGGGACACCGGATCCTTCAGAGCCCTGATAGAAGTGTCCATTTAGATGCCATGCACCTCCAGCAGTCAGCTGCTCCAAAGCTTATATGTGACCATTCCCTCTCTCCTGGATGGTACCGTTTTCTCATCTTTGACAAACCTGCTGAGATGCCAACCAAATGTGTTGAGGTATTTGAACTCACTACGAGTTTCATGAGTTATTTCTTAAAATATTGACAAAATATAAGATTGAATCTTCTTGCAAGTCATTTATTTTTAAACTCAAATATCATTTTCATTTTATATAAAGAAAATAACGAATGTAAAGAATTCCCATGGGCTGAGGCCTGTTGGCGTAAGTGGTTGAGTGCGGGACTGCGGCCCACGGGCTTGGTGGTTCAAATCCAGCGGCGACTCTCAGGAGCAGTGCTGGGTAGTTCCCACAATCACCAGAGGGCAGTGATGCCCAACAATAAAGAATTCTCACATTGCCATTTAAATACTATGGTGTAGTCCATCAAGCTTTAAAAAAAATTTTCAGCTAGAGTATTTTACATAATCTACAAAACTTTAGATAAGAGGTATCATTCTTCTTTTCATATCCTCATGTCGAAAACATGTTTTGTCAGAGGTAATTGCCCTTGGGTCATCAACTGTATGAACACAGGCAGTCACTCTCAGGGCTCAAGCAATTAACTATAAGTCAATTGTAACCTATAGGAAAAGATCATCTTTAAAAGGTGCTTCTTGTCTGTAGCTTGCTGGCTGGGGCTGCATTTATTCACTGTGAGCTCTGATGGCATAACTTCTCGGTCAGCACCTCCTATTCCAAGACAAAAGAACTCAGACTGAGAATGAAATTTCAAAGTAGCTTCCTGCCCCAATCCAATGGCGATGTGTCTAGATCAAACTCAGTGTTCATCCCAGTAATGCTAACCCCTCAAGCCTGCCCTGTGTGCAGCCACATCCCCAGTCCCTGCCATGCTTTGCCTTTTTTTTAATAGCTGTAGAACTTTTAGAAATATATCATGTTTCCTTTTATTTATTTATGAAGTCACATCAGTAATATATTTTTTTTTGCAATTTAACCATATCACACTCTTTACCATACTGTATTCTGATGCTCACCATAGCACATTCTCATTACAAAGCTCAACTGCCTTCTTTGATTAGTATGTGTTCTCTCAAAATGTCTCAAAGAGAAAGAATCTGTGGCCCAAATGTGAGTCAGTTCTTTCCAAGGGCCAAATTTTCTTCTTAACCACTCTGGCTTCATTTCTACTGAATTTTATTTTCCAACTAGAAATGATTTGGTAACTGGCTTCCAGTGAAGTTTTTAGAAATTATTATTATTAAATACTTTTATTGGGGACTCTTACATCTCTTATCACAATCCACATGTTCAGCCATTATGTCAAACATATTTGCATATATGCTGCCATCATCATTTTCAAAGCATTTTTTCCCTACTTGAGTCTTTGATATCAGTTCCTCATATTCCTCCTCCCTCCTTTGCCCTCCCTCATGAACCCTTGATAAATTATAGATTATTATTTTCCTGTCTTGCATCATCCTCTGTCACCCATCACCCACTTTTCTGTTGTTCATCCCCCTGAGAGGGGGTTATATGTTGATCCTTGTGATCCATTTCCCCACCATCTCCCTACCTTCCCCTAATCCAACTATTCTCATAGTTGGACTCCCTGAGGAGTTTATTTATTCTGGATTCTCTGTGCTGCAGGTTTTTATCTGTAGCAGTATGCATATTCTGGTCTAATCTGATTTGTAAGGGAGAATTGAGGTCATGAGAGTGGGGGAAAGGATGCATTAAAAAACTAGAGGGAAGTTGTTCGTTTCATCAGTTCTGTACTGCACCCTGACTGGCTCATCTCTTCATTGTGACCCCTCTGTGAGGGGATGTCTAATTGTCTATAGATGGGCTTTGTGTCTCCACTCCACGCTCTCCACCCCTGCATATTCACATTGGATATGATTTTGTTCTGGATCTTAGATGCCTGAAACCTGATCCCATTGACACCTCATGATCACACAGATTGGTGTGTTTCTTCATTGTGTGCTTTGTTGCTTCTCTTCTAGATAGCTGCTTGTTTATCCTCAAGCCTTTAAGATCCCAGTTGCTATATCTTTTGATAGATGGGCACCATCAGCTTTCTTCACCACATTTGATTATGTACCCATCAAATGAAGTTTTACCTTGATTGTTTTCCCATATCTGCAATCAATTGCTCCATTGTTGGATTTTAAATAGCATTCTTTCTCTCTCATGGTTTTGTTATGCTTCATGAGCTATATATTAACATCTTGCATATACTAATTTCCTCAAAATTTCAAGACACTTTCAAGATCCATTTGTCTTTGTACAGACAATTTCACATTGACCTATGGGATCCTTGAATGAGCCAGCAATTTTAGTAAATTATCAGATAATTGTCTTTGTTAATTATAATGTACCATATACATTTATAATGCAGTCAAATTGATTACCAAGTATCCACCCTTACATTTTAAATCCCTCGATGTTATTATTTTCTTTATGTACTACAAGTCCAAAGTGTCAGACTGCTAACTGTAAAGTCATCAATTCAAATCCCCCAGCAGCTCCATGGGTGAAAGGTGAGGCAATAAATATTTACAGCCTCAGAAACCCCATGTAGGATTGCTGTGCATTGGAAACTACTGAATGTCAGAGGTTTGGGTATAATACAAGTCCAAATTGATAGCTTGATAACAAAATTCTAGAAAGTTGCTTAGAAGAAAATGCAAAAGTGACAATATGTTGGCCATGTGTGGAGTTAAACTGCAGTTTCAATTTCCTCCCCTCGCCTCTGCAAAAGATGAACCACTGTGGAACACAGGCACCCATCTGGTTGTCTCTGAAAGATTCTGAAACATTGCCAGAACCTGGGGAGATGAAGCAACTGAGAGCTTGTGCCACGTGGCAGTTTTTGTTTAACACTACGAAAGATTGCTGTCTTTTTCAAATCCCCGTGTCAGTGAGGAACTGTGGACATTTTTTTGTATATTTTCTGCAGCCCACTCAGGGATGTATGGGATATTGTGCAGAAGGTAAGAGAACATTAATAATGCACATACAATGCTAGTCCTAGAACGAACGATGAGTCCCTCTGTGTGCCACTTTCTGAATAAAAGGTAGTGTGCTAATGCGAATCTTCTACAGAGACCTGAGTCTTCTCATCATCTTCTACAATTACAGATCTTAGATAACGGATAAATAGTAAAATGTAATGTCTGGAAGTGGATCCTGGACTAGGAAAATACTATTGTGAAATTTGAACTTGGTTTACAATTTATTTAATAGTATAGTTCCATGATTTTTTTCTTAATAAATATGTTAGAATTTTATGATATGCTTATAAAAATCTTGGGAAATCAGACTAGGGGGTCAATGAGAATATTCTTTTTACAGCTTCTTCATGAATCGAAAATCATTTCAAAATATAATGTTCATTACAAAACATAAAAAAAAAAAAATGTAGGGCTGAGCCCCGGTGGCGTAAGTGGTTGGGTATGGGACTGCGGGCCCCCAGGCTTGGCGGTTCAGGAGTGGCACTCAGGAGCAGCGCTGGATAGCTCCCATGATCACCAGAAGGCAGTGATGTCCCCCAGAAAATGTAATTTGGAAAGGAGTAAGTGCTATAAATGAAATACGATGCTTCAATCCAAATGGGATTGATGTGGGACAGGATGCTATCTTAAATAGGGTCACTAGGCAAGGCCTGAATTTGAGCTGTGACATGAAAGATTTGAAGGAAACACCCACATAAAGATGTGGAGAAAGAGCACTCTCTAGCTTTTGAAGCCTAGGAAAGACTAAATCAGAAATCTGCAGAGAGCATGAGTAGCTCCAGGGAAGACGAAGACAGGAATTTGCAGACCGTCCTCCAGAGCCACATCATTAACTCAAGTTTCAACTCTTTGTCTCAGAATTCTTTCAGAGAGAAATCTGATGCATTTACACTGAGTCAGTGAACATTCTCGTTACAATTGATTGTGACCAAGGGTTTACGATATGAGTAACCAAGTGGCGGCAGATCCACTTCTGGACTCCTGTGTATGAGGATGCAATTCCCAGGAGGGGCCATCCAATTGGCTGTTGTATAAACTACTGATCAATGAATACTCAAATTTTAGAAACAAATTAGTACACTGATGGTTTCAGATTATGATCCAATTTCATCTCCCTTTTCTCATTTTGCAAAGGGAAAATGATTGATGGTGAAAAATAAAATGGAAAACAGATAATCACCTCTCAGCCTGTTTTAAAGCATACTTCCCCAAAGACTTGTTCTCTGACATAGTTACTGAATTATATGTATGTATTTTATGCCCACTCGAATAATTATATAAATCTTAACCTTTCGAAGCTATTTATGATGCAAGATTACAACAATGTGGTCCTAATGAGATCGAAATTGGCGGTCGCTGTGTTAGTAAGTATCACATTTTTGTTTTTAAATAATATATTAATAAACTAATAATTTGTATAATTTCTGGATGATAGGTAGTAGAGTCAGGTAGTTTAAATAAACTTCCTTACAAATATGCTTATCTTTTATGTAGTCATTCTACTTTCAAAAAATCTATTTTAGAGAAAATTTTAGGGATTATGTAAGTATAATATTTAGAATGCTATTTTTAAATCATATGAAAATAAGTAATACCAACTCTATACAATAAATGACTATTGGTTTGTTATTTCAGCTGTATCCATAATGGTACTCTGCAAATACTATTAAATACATAAATACATTCTTTTTATTAGACAGTATTCATGGTATATTTAGTTCAGAAATTATATTATATGATACCATCTAATTTTTGATTGCTAGAAATGTTTTTATTTGTTCCAAGTAAGCTTTGAAAAACAAAAATTCAATATGCTCATAGTGGTCGTAGTTTTTTGACTCTTTTTAATCTGTATCCTTACTTTTCTACCTATTAGTTTGTGATTGTTGTTTCAAAACTAAGAATCACTTTTAGTATAATGATTCTTCAACTGCACCACTCCAAGTTTCCTTCCCATGCCCTTTTACTTTTCTTTTTCTTTTTTTTTTCTTTTTGCATCATTGCCCTCAGGTGATGGGAGTAGGAGGCCCAGCCTTTGCTCCTGTGAGCTGGAATCGAACCTCCATCCCAGTGGGCCGCAGTCCCGTGCACAACCACTACGCCACCAGGGCTCAGCCTCCATGCCCTTTTTCAATTTGAAATGAATTTTCCAACCTTTTCCAGAGATATCGTCTCTGTTGACTTAGGGAGAAGATCCTTGACTCTGCAGGTTCTGTTTCTTGATTTCTTGGTGATCTATGTGACGTGGTGCCTTTCTCCCTCATCTCTGCCTCTTGAGGCCTAATTTACACTTTTTATCTCAAAAGTAATTGAATTTAGGCACACCATAGTCTAATACTTAATAACACCCATCACAAAATGGGATTATAACCACAGGTGTAGGAGTTAGGATTTACAACACATGTTTTGGAGGTACAATTTAATCACTAAAAGTAGTTGTAGATTTTCTCTGATATGTAAGTATACTATTTCCTTCTTTAATAGACAATAAATCTCAGCTATTTGTTTTGCTATTATATATTTTTATGTTATAAATTGAAGAAAAAACAAAATACATTGTTTTACAAAATCATTCACATTTGGGTTTATAACACTTGAATGAAAATATTGAGTCAACTATCAGTGAAATTTCGTGATAAAGTAGAAAACATATCTTACTATTAGAGGACATAAGTGGTAACAAGTGTGATTTTTTAAGCAGAATTAATTTATCTGGCATTGCTTTAAAATGTCCTCAGTGTATTGAAGAAATTTTTAAAACTACATATGGCTACAAGCAATGGCAAATTCCAATAGTTTTACCATTTAAGATACATATAGCTACAAGCAACGACAAATTCCAATAGTTTTATTATTTAAATATTTGATTAAAAATATTTAATAGTTGTGAATGATTTTCTTTTCAGTTATTCAGCTATTATGTTCCTCACAATTTCTTTCATAGATAGATGTTTCATATTTAGAAGTAAATTTATTTACTTAGTTTGAGTATAAGGCTATACTTTTACTCAGATATGAGTTTTTAAAAAAGTAAATGTGTATTTAATGGTAGCTTATGATTTTTTACAAAACTGAATATTCCAACTTAGCTTAAACATTAAAATTTATAGCAAATTATTTGATAATCAAGTTCACTTAAAAGCAATTCATTTATTATTTGGATTTGGAACTAGTCTAATAAAATAGCACTTCAAAATAGTGAAAGTGTATGTCTTTTCCGCCTTTAAACTAAAATCCCACAGACTTTCCTATTATCTACATAATAGAGCTGAAAAACCAATTTTATTATTATTATATGACTGCTCCATATATAATAAAAATTATATGTACTTTAAAAATAGTTTAGAATTTTATTTAAAAATTTTATTCTTCAGTTTTTTTCTGCCTGATGCAGAACAAAGCAAAAATTCATTTAGAATATTTCACTTTCTCATATTAAACTTGCAAGTTTCCAAAAATTAAAAATAATGAAACTTATGAGTTTCTAAAGAAAATGTCTAGTATTTTTTAAATTCAGAAAAGTAACAAATTTAGTGTTCAGCCTCTACTATATTTCACTAAGATAGTATAATCATCCCTGCAACAGACATCTCTTTCAGTCCATAGTAATAATGAAAATTAAGAATAAAGTAAGCCATTTGGTTTTATTTTCCAATGATTATTTCTCTTTATAACATGAAATTAAGATGCATAAAACTTTAGTTTTATTTTTCACTCCATCCTTTAGAAAAGATAATAATTTAAAGGACTATAAATGACTTTCATGTTCAAGAGCTAGATCTTTCAAGGGTGCACCTGTTCAAAATGTATTTACGTAAACTAGACAAAATGGTAAGTTACTATACTGTCCATAATTGAATGATTGTGGGTCAAAATAAGATAATCTACTTAGTTGCTGGCTGGAGAAGTCATCTTCAATTTTCTCAATATAGATTCGTTACATTTTTTTCTTAATAAAAGTCTCTGAGTTACAGTTTCCTGTAAGCTTTTGTCAGTAAGTTAGGCTCCACTTTCTTTAAGATGCTCAACTAAACTGATTCCTTTTCTCCCCCCAGGTCAGTCGTCTGCCTCATTGCCCCTTCCACTGCCTCCAGGGCGGCCCGAGGTTGTGGTGGAGCTGATGGGGTCCAGACCTTTCTGTCGGTGCTCCTTTGATGGTCCCCCGACCAACCACTCTGTGGGCTTTCTCGTGGCCTGGTCTAGACTTTCCTCCCGGGAAGTCAAAGAGGAGCTAAAACAAGAGACCACGGTTCAGGCATTCTCTCTTTTAGAACTGGATGGCATAAATCTCCGGCTTGGGGACACGGTATGTTGAAAAAAATATTTGATTGTCTTTTCTTCTAACAAATGCATTTTTTTCATAGCCTAGTTTTTGTATGCAGAATGTAAAACACTAACATTTTTCTCTTTATCTTTTTCCTTGGCTCTGGTGCTAATTCCAGTGCTAAAGGGTGACTCAGAAATCTTAGCAATTTTGAGTGTATCCTTTTGGCAGTCTGTTGATTATTAATGGTAGATTCTTGCAACTCGATGTGTCTCTAAGAGTCTAAAATTATAATGTCTGTTTTTTAAATAGCAGTTAAAGTTGTTTATTATTTTTTGAGATAACAATGTTTGGAGATTGAATAACTATTCCATACTAAATAGGGTTGACATGTTAGAAAATGTTTTTATAGATTATTTGGTTTGCATTGTTAGCTACGCACACAGTTTAACTATAAAATAGTACATGGGCGTTGGTAGCGAGGTGAAATTAGTCTTCTTTAAGTTCTTCTTTTCTTCGACAGGCCTTCAGGAACATCCTGATTGACTTGTGCAGTCAGGGCTTCCCACCCCCCACTGGACAGCCTTCTACAGATGCTTTTGGTTGTTGTTGATCATTTTATTGAGGGCTCTTACAGTTCTTACAACCCATATATCAGTTGTATCAGGCATATTTGTACATATGTTGCCATCATTCTTTTCTAGACAATTACTTTCTATTGATCCCCTGGTATCAGCTCCTCTTTATTCCCTCTCCCCACCACTCCATGAACCCTTGATAGATTATAAGTTATTATTATTTTCATATCTCACACCAGCCACTGTCTCCCTTTCCTCGTGGTTTCCATTGCTCTTCCTCCTGGAGGGGTATGTGTGGTTGTGTGTCAATCATTATAATAGGATAATGTGGTTTTAAAATAATTTTGTTCTAGAAAATGTTTAATTTTTTTCAATGACTGTTACTTTTGATCTCTTTTTAGATATGTTTTAAATTCAAAAGCTCCTTTTAATTTGAGGTTTGAATAAGTAATCACACTTCAGAATGATAGCGTTTTTCTCTATTTTCCAGCAAGGTGGAGGAGTTGTTATGTGTTGCGCTGCTAACCTCAATGTCAGCAGTTCAGAAGCACCAGCCACACTGTTGGAGAGTAGTAACTCACAGAGTTGCAGCTCTGGGAGCCCCGAGAAGCAGTTGTCCCCTGTTTTAGAGGGTCATTGTGAGTCATTATAGACACACTGGCAGTGAGGTTGAATCATGAATTACATTACGCACCAAGAACTGAAACTTGGTATTTAAAGATAATTTATACACATTTGCTCCATTAATTTCTACGTGACTGTTACCTGTCTTCATAGATCTTCTGCAGTGCTTCTGCCTTTTTCTTGGGGAAACCACATGTACGAAGTTTAGCCATCGAAAGCCAAGAATTTTTTGCAGGCATTAAGGTATGAAGCAATGGGAACAGATTTTTCCTCTGTGACTCTGTTTTCTAAACTGTGATCTATGATGCTGTTTGCTGTACCTCATTTAAACTGTATCAAAATGCTGGGACCCAGGAGTCTCTTTTTGAAATATAGCCCAGTTACCCTCATTCACACAAAGCCTGACTGCCTGTTTAAAAAAATGATGTTGAAATACACTTGGATTATTTCAGAAATATCTTACATTATGACCATACAAAAGCTCTGTTCTTTTAATTCTATAAAGTAACTAAAAATTAGAGTATTAATAACTAGTTGTTAATAATTGATAATGAATTAGTTATTAATTAATAATAAATTAATATTTAATAACCAATTAATTAGTTGTTAATAATTAGTTATTGCACACTTAGGATTGCAAGCACTGAACTGTATTCCAGGGTAGAATTGACAGAGTGGTGGGCTGTAAGGAAGGCAGAGATTAGACTACTTGAACCAACTCCAGAGTTGAGCTGAGATCTGTCCAGCAGCTGAGCAGAGATGTCCTGGAAACTGTGTGGTGGAAGGAATAGGGCACCATCAAGTGGCACAAAAAGGCAAGTGTACCATGGATAGTCTCAGCCACATGGCCAGATTTTTTTCTTCTGAATTATCCTCAGTTCAAGGATAAAATGGGATAATTGATAGATTGCAAGATGATAATTCCAAAATAAAATAAAGCCTATACTTGTGTCAAGTTCATGTTTGTACAGTAGAGACTAGGGAAAGGAATAAGAAAGTGGGATAAGTAACATAGTGAAAGGTCTGAGAGGTAGGGAACTACAGCATCATAGTAGTGTCATTATATCGGGAGTGTTGAGGAACAAAACACTGACCTCGGCCCAGAACCCTTGGGTCTCTATTGGTAAACACTTGGTAACCAAACAATGCCAGTGACAGGTACTTATTTCTGCATGACTGAGAGAGACTTCAGTTCTAGAACACAGCTCAAGAGAGGGCTGGTCAAGAACTGGGACTACATAGAAATATCCTGCCTCAAAGGAACATTGGCCTTTGAACTGGGATAGGGTCTCTCCTAAAGCCTGGTTCTAAGTAAACCCAACAGAGACCAAGAAATAAACTAAAGATTAATATGTTTCAGGGGACAACAATAAAAAAGTGAACCTAATTTTAGAAAATCTGACATTTCTAATTATGTTGATGAACACTAATCCTCAAGAATATGCAGACTCTAGTGATGGGAGTCTGAGTTTACTGCCAATGTACTGACATTTGCAAAGCAAATGGAAAAAGAAACATATCTGTCCCCCTCCCTCCCCTCACAGAACCAGACTCAGAATAGACTTCTGATAAGTTGAGGAACCAAGTGAGGTAAAACTCAAAGCAGTGTTGCAGCTCCATGCCATCTTTTTTTTTTTTTTTTGGCATCACTGCTCTCTGGTGGTGGGAGTAGGAGGCCCAGCCCCACTGCTGGAATTGAACCTTCATCCCAGTGGGCTGCAGGCATGCCATATTCTTTATCTGCAATGCTCTTATTTCTATTGGGTTAACTTTAAATTGTTTTGTTTAATATAAAATCCCATTCTTTAAGTTGTCTCTGCCAATCTGTCTACTCCCCAAAAGGAATTGCTTTAAAAATTCTCTCTCAAAATTGTTACATAAAATGTGAATGAAATTTGAATATAACTGCTTTCTGTATTTTCTTATACCAGTTACAACCTGAACTGAGCACTATATCAGAAGATGGGAAAGAATACCAATTGAGAATAGAGAGTACAATTCCTATCAGTTGCTTTGAGCTAAATGAGCTTGATCATGAATGCAAACTTTCATTAAAACTGAAAACTATTGACCATGGTAATACATAGTATATTGAATTTTATTATTATATCTAAAATCATAATTGAAGCTTATACTTCTTTATAAAAATATTATTATATCTAAAATCATAATTGAAGCTTATATTTCTTTATAAGAAAATATTACTGAACTGTATGCATGTAATTAATCTTTCTGCATTTTTTCCCTCATCCCATGTCAGAATTGAGAGGATGTATTTTCCAATGGGTATATAATAATGGGGTTTGCAGATCTTTCTGCAAACATGTCATATAGTCAACATATAACATCATCAATTGGTAATATCATAATTGGGTAATATAATAAACAAGGAATGAGGGGAGTCAGCATCTTAACCTAGCGCTAGTTGACCCTAAACTTCCCTGAGCCCTCTTCAGGGGTAGTAATCTCTGATCCGTATCTATCAGTAAGAGATGTCAAAACAGGATTTGCTACATTTCACAGAGGGTTGCCTATTGAACCTGATGACTTAAAAAAATCATTTTATTGGGGGCTCTTATCACAATCCATCCATCCATTGTGTCAAGTACATTTGTACATACGTTGCAATCACTTTTAAAATATTTTCTATTTGAGCCCTAGCTATCAGCTGGATTTCCCTCTTCCTTCACCCTCCATGAACCCTTGATAATTTATAAATTTTTGTTTTCATGTCTTACACCGACTACTGTCTCCCTTCACCCACTTTTCTGTTGTCTGTCCCCTGGGAGGGGGGACTTATATGTGAATCATTGGAATCACTCCTCTCTTTCTCCCCAACCATCCTCTTCCCCTCCTGGTATTACTACATCCACTGCTGGTCCTAAGGGGTTTATTTGTCCTGAATTCCCTGTGTTTCCAGTTTTTTTTCTCTACTAGTGTACATGCTCCGATTTAGCCAGATTTGTAAGGTACAATTGAGATCATGGAAGTAGGGGGAAGGAAGCATTGAAGAACTAGAGGAAAGTTGTATGTTTCCTAGATGCTGCACTGTACCCTGAGTAGCTCATTTCTTTCTTGTGCCCCTTCTGTAAGGGATGTCAATTGTCTACAGATGGGCTTTGGATCTCCACTCCACTCTAGTCCCCATTCACATTGACACAATTTTTTGTTCTAGTTCTTTGATGCCTGATACCTGATCCCATTGACACCTCAAGATTACACAAGCTGGTGTGCTTCTTCCATGTGATCTTTGTTTCTTATCAGCTAGATGGTCACTTGTTTATCTTTAAGCCTTGAAGACCCCTACGCTATATCTTTTCTTTGGGGGGGGGGCATCACTGCCTCTGGTGCTCATGTGCTGCTCCCGAGAGCTGCCGCTGGATTTGAACCGCCAAGCCCATGGACTGCAGTCCTGCATTCAATCACTTACACCACTGGAGCTCAGCCCCAATGCTATATCTTTTGATAGCCGCACACCATCAACTTTCTTTACCACATTTGTTTATGCACACATTTTGTCTTCAGCCATCGTGTAGGGAAAGTGAGCATCTCAGAATGCTGGGTTATTAGAACAAACTGTTCTTGGGTTGAGGGAGTACTTGAGTAGAGGTCCAATGTCTGTCTGTTACCTTAATATTAACATATAAATATATGTACATAGATCTATTTCCCTATTGGTCTGAATAAACATATTTTCATATGTACATGCCTATATTTAGACCATTTGCCTCCTAGTTCTTTCTTCTGTTTTCCTTTACTTTCCTCCCACAGTCATGTTTGGCCTTCATTCAGTTTTCAATAATTCCTCTTAGCTACTTTGCCCTTGATCAAGACCCACTAGGCATGCTATGCCCTCCTCGCCATCAATTTTAGATCACTGGTTGTTCCCCTGTCCCTGAGTTTGTTGGCACCTCACTTCCTTTTCCTTGCCCCTCCCCCTCTCCTGTGTTCTTTTCCCTGCCCCCCTGTTTCCCCTGGAACAGAAGGTCCTGTTGTTTTCTCCTCTGGATTGTTCATCCTGCCTATCTTATCTAGATAGACAAATAGACCTGGAATTATTTATAGAATTTTCTTTTTTGTGTTTTTGATTTGTTTTGGTTTTTGTTTTCTTTTGTTGTGCTTTGTCTTGTTTTTGTGTGTGCTTATTTTGCATATTTTATAAATTTATAGCCAAACCATAGTAATAATACAGTGTTAAATTTATGATTGCCCAACCAATTCACATTTATTTCTTCTGGGTTCAATGTATAAAAGAAAGATAACAGTAATTCAAAGAAACTCTGATAGCATGATTGTGAAGCACTTGGCTGCTACCCCAAAGGTCAGTGATTCAAATCCACCAGTTGCTCTTTGAGAGAACAGGCCTGGTGACTGGCACCCATCACATTGAGTCCAACCGCATAGATCTGCCCTGTCTTCTAGGATCTGTGAGTCAGAAAAGAGTCAGTCACATACCACCACAACAATAATTGTCCAGTGAACAGCCTCTTTTTCTCCCTTTTGCTTCTTCCCCTTATGTCCTCTTTGCTTTGTCTGGATTGAAAAAGCAAACATTTTTTTGAGACTTTCCAAATTATTACCACTAAAAGTGGTAAAATTATTCAAATCCACTCCATCAAGTTGCTTCTGACTCATAGTGACCCTATTTAGGGTTTCTGAGCAGACGGTCTCATCTTTCTCCCATGGAATGGTGGATGAGTTTGAACCTACAAATCTCTGATTAGCAGTTCAATGCTTAGCTGACAGTATCATCGGAGAGTTACACTAAGTTGCATTATAAAAAATTATGTTAAGATTTCTGATTTATGCAACAAGTATTATTTTATACTGAAGTCTTTGCATTTGTCTCACTAATGTAAACCTATGTTTGAGATATTTCTTTTCAGATACTTTTATTTAAATGAAAAAATGTATGGATGTCTTGATGTATGCCTATACATTATTTACTGATGTAGATATACAAGAGAACAGAAATCCTTATACAGAGCACAATAGAACATAAGATGACAGTGTTACGGTCTTGGCAGACTGCATCCTTCTGTCTCATTTTCATTTACGTGTGCTAATGACAGGAGCCCTTGTGGTGCAGATAAAAGCACCAATCCTACTGCCACTGAGTTGATTCCCTCACCTTGTGATCACGTGGCAGAGTAGACCAACCCCTTGGGGTTTCTGAGACTGATCCTTACAGGAAGAGAGAGTCTCTTCTTTTTGCCCTTGGAGTGATTGCTGGGTTTGAACTAGTGACCACTACTATAAACTAGAGAATCATCACTGATATAGCTACCTTTGGTTAAGTTAGATGTCCTCACTGATGTAGACATACAAGAGGACTGGCATCCTTCCACAAACTAAATCTTGCCAATGAAGAATTGAAGAATTCAATGAAGATTTTCTACCACAAACTAAAATCTTGACCCTTGCTCCTTTTGAATCATAAGCAGTGAAACTTTTACAGGAAACAGAAGTCACAGAAGCATAGATTTTAGGTTAAACAGCAGATTGATTAAAATTTGAAATTTAATTGAGATCTGGGGCAGTCATTTTAGCCAAGTGTCTTGGTTTGGAAGTTTTCTTACTTCCAAAATCAGATCTTAATACTCCGACTGTTTGTCACATTCTGTTTAACCTGCCTCTAAAAAGTGTATTATGCATAGGGTCATCAGTTTATGGGGTATATCATGAAGAGGAAGATGCTATTGATGTTTGTAAAATTGAGATCTTTGATAATTGCAGTGATCACTTTCAATTACAAAAGCATTTTAAAATAAAATCACATGTTCCCAGCTCTTTAAAAAATGCAACCATTGCTTCAATAACTTCCTAATTATGTTTATGCTTTTAAGAACTTTCATCTGTTTTTTTTTTTTTTTTTGCCTTACTGGTGAATAAAAGCATTTTTTTTTGGTGTGTGTTGGAGGGGAGGAGAAAATCTCTGGCTTTCATTTAGGCTATTTCTTATATCATAGTCTTTAAATATATTGCCTTTTACTCTCTAGGAGGAAACAAGTTGGTTGCCTTAGTGCATATCTAAAGGATTATGCTACATCTTCACAGGTTTTTTTTTCTTTTTGGCATCACTGCTCCCCGGTGGTGGGAGTAGGAGGCCCAGCCCCACTGCTGGAATTGAACCTCCGTCCCAGTGGGCCGCAGTCCCGCGCACAACCACTACGCCACCGGGGCTCAGCCCCTTCACAGGTTTTAAGGAAAATAATTCTTTGTTCCTATATCATATATTGAGGACTCCATGTCTGGAAGTATATCTTATCTAGATCAGATATAGTCCCTATTCAGCTTAAGGGTCTGGTTAATTCTGATTTTTCTGTAATTTGTCATATGGATGAGGAAAGTATGTAGTTTTAGAAAGTGCATACAAAAGAATGTATTTTCTTTCAGGAGTTTTTGAAGTTTATATAGTGTATCTATAAATGACATAATTTTATGTCTGAAAGGAAGTGTGAGATAAAAGAAGATAAAAAGTATTAGTGATTTTTCCCCCTTTTTCTCAGAACACACACACACTCATCCTTTAAGGACAAGTTTACAATAATGGGGTGGGAATGGGAAATTTCTTTTTTCTTTTTAAACTTTTATTACTTTCTCCGGATTTTGATGTCATATAAATTTATGAAGACCCTTCCCCTTCTTTTCTAATCCTGAATGAAACAAATACATACCTTAGAGAAAGATAGCAGAAATCAGAAATGCCTGACTTGAAGGCCAAATGTTAGGGACACAAAAAGAGATGTTTTTGGTGACAGGGTCAGGTTTTTGCTGCTATTATTTTCTACAGTAACAAGATACATTTTTAATTACTTTAGATTTTTTTGTGTGCATGTACATGAAGCTTTAAATGTAAGGAGATTTTATATATATGTATAATTATTATGATGCATGATTAATTATTTGTAAAGGTCACAGAGTTCAATAGATTTGAATATTTTAGAAAAAAATTGTCACCATTTCTTTTGCAATAAGAGAAAATTAAGAATAATCTTTCAGTTCAATGTCCCATGCTCATTGGGCTATTAAGTGGCTTAGTTAGTGTATGACCTTAGGAACAATTCTAACGCACTTCTTTTTCATTGGCTAGGTAAAGAACAGGTAGGCTTAAATTTGGCACTCTCTTCCTGCCATGTGGACCTTCATCAGTCATCACCCTGTGAGAACGGGACCTGCAGCCGCGCGCTCATGCACTACACGGCCATCACAGACTTCTCTCGGGATGGAGACAGGGTTACAAGCATTTTGGTGGATTCTATAGTCAGTGAGGATTCCCTGTGGAACAGCTACATTCCAGACAGCATCCAGGTGGACAAATTATAGAAAACATCTTATTAAATGAAGCTTCAAATCGATACGTGAATCTTAGCAATATATCTTATAAATTTTATATTTCAAAATGATTTGGTAAAAATCACTTGTTTTAAATGATCCCATTTTCAATAATAGGTAAATAATGACTAATATAAATGTGTTTATATTGCTAGATAATTTATTGTGATATCACTAAATAATAGTTGATGGCAATATTTCATGGAAATTTCTTTGCTTTTAAGATCAGAGTAAAGGATATCCCAACTGCCTACTGCTACTCATTTACTGACCCTCATATAATTACATTTGATGGCAGGTAATTTTCTGAAAATTTTTCCTTTTAGTAGTTTTGTTCTGATCTTTTGTTGTTATTTGACTTTAAGTACCATAATACTTTATTTGTAATCTACGGAAAAACCCCAAAGCAAAGACATGTATGGATATTCCTAGCTTGTTTTCAAGTAATACTTTACTTGTATAGAGTTTTTGCCTTGAAACTTATGCCTTAGTAAAAAGATAAAATAGTTGTGAGGCTAGGTTTATAAAAATAAAGATTATTGCAAATGTAGATAATCACTTTTGCTTAATCATTAATTTATTTCTAACATTGGTTGGATTGTCTGTTTTAAATATATGTGCTTCTATGTGACACTCAAATATGCTGCAAGACAAGAAGATTAAGCTAACCTATTAGGATTCGTTTAAAAAATTCCTAAATCTAGTTGCCATATCACATTTTTTCAACTCACAATGACCCTGTTTATGTCAGAGTAGAGATGTGTTTTTTGAGGCCTCCAGTGGCCAGTTCAGTGTATCACTGGATGTTTCTTCTAAAGGGCCTTTTTCTGGTGGACTTGAACTTGCAATGTTTTGGTTAGTAACTGAGAGAAATAACCATCTGGACCACCAAAGGATATAAAGTTCACTCTGGCAAGATTAATTGTGCAACATCAAAGTGGCACACCATGCTCTAAGTGCTGGAGGATCACCTGACCTTTAATTGTTTAACCGCTCTCTCTCTCTCTCTCTCTGTCTCTCTGTCTTCCCTCATATTTCACCAAAGAATTAAAGTCAGTTTCAAGTTTACTTAAAAAAATTCAGTGCATTATTTTATTGGGGGCTCTTACAGCTCGTAACAATCCATGCACCAATTGTATCAAGCACGTTTGTGCACCTGTTGCCATCATTTCCAAAACACATTCTTTCTACTTGAGCCCTTAGTATCAACTCCTCTTTTTCACCCCCACCCTCATGAATCCTTGATAATTTATAAATTATTTTTATTTTCATAGTTTACCCCACTCGCTACCCTCCTGCACCCATGTTTCTGTTGTACATCCCTCCGGGCAGGGTGGGGTGGGGTGGTGGGGAGGAGTTGTATGTCAGTCCTTGCAATCAGTTCCCCTTTCTCCCCACCCCCACCCCCCAAGTTTCCCTCACAATTTTACTTTCTTTCCTTTTATAACCACTCAGACCAGTAAGACTCTGGAGAGTCTTACCCTTTAATAGGCAATGAGAGGTGGCATCATGATGATTACATATAACATACAGTGTAACTGATGAGGCTATGTGCTATGAGGAAAACTAAAGCAGAGGCAAAAAAGGGGGAATTAGGATTTGTGTATTCTATCACACTAGGGTGGAAAGTCAGACTGTGATGATGACATTTGACAAGTCTGTGAAGCAGGTGAGGGCGATGGTCATACGCACCTGGGAAGAAGGGTTTCAGCAGACCTGCCCTCCTGGAGACCAGGAAAATAGAGGGAAAGAGTAACGGGGCAGATTTGGTTTGGTTGTTTTATTCTGCTCCAGACAAATAAATGTGCATAGTACACAGGAAATTATTTCATTCTTCCATCAAAACATAAGAAGTGACTATAAGTACACTCAGTAATAAATATTTCTTGTTGATAGCCTATTGTGATATTTATACCTGTGCTTAATGTAACTCATTTTTGTTCATGATAGAGCTTATGATAATTTCAAGACTGGAACATTTGTCCTCTATAAGAGTGTGTCCCGTGATTTTGAAGTTCACATACGTCAGTGGGAGTGTGGAAGCCTTCACCATCCTGTGTCATGTAATTGTGGATTTGTTGCCAAAGAAGGAGGTGATGTGGTTGCTTTTGATATGTGCGGCGAGCGGCAACATGCGTCACAGCCATATTTATTTGTAAAGAGTAAAGAGGAAACCAGCACTCTCAAGATAAGTGAGGCTTACTCAGGAAGAAAAGTTACGGTATGTAACTTTTTACTATTTTTTACTATTCAAATGATTCCTCCTTCTTCTGTGCAATTAAAATAGAAACCTGAATGACTATTCATCTCTATTAGATTAGTAGTTGTCATATTTTAATATTAGTATGTTAATAAAATGGCATTTAAACAACTCCTATCTTAGAATATCTGTAATAAGTTTTTTACCTACCTTCCTCCAAACTGACACACCCTAGTTCAATTTGTTGAACTTTCTTATTTAAGCTTTACATATGACAACTTGGTACATGACTCATAAAAAATATTTGACTATGTCAAAAAAGTGGCATAGCTGTTGAAATTAAGTATTCTTAATAATATCCAAGAATGTTGTTACATGCCACTGAGTTGGTTCCAATTCATGCTAGCCCTGTGTTTGAAACACTGCCCAGTTCTTTCTGTGTCGTGGCCACAACTGCTGCAGTGCTGAGTCCAACTTTGTAGCAGACATTGTATCATCTAATTGAGGGTCTTTCCCCTTTTTGGTGGCCCTCTATTTTACCCAGAGGGACTGGTTCCTCCTGATAACATGCACAGAGTACTTGAAACAAAGTCTCCACATCCTTGCTTCTTAGGAACATTCCAATTGTACTCTTTCAAGACAGGATTGTTCATTCTTGTGACTGTTTTGGTATATTCAGCATTCTTTGCCAAAAGCATATGAGGTGACTGCATATGAAAATCTCTTGGCTTGACTCAAGCGCAGGAACCTAGTTGGTGTCATGGTTATGGATTGGACTGCTTACCACAAGGTCACCATTTCAAAACCATATGTCTCTCTGTGGGAGAAAGACAAGACTCCTTAGTCTCAGAAACCTCCAGAGGTAGTTCTACCATGTCCGATAGCATCGCTGTGAATCAGAATCAACACGATGGCAGTGAGATGGGTGATTTTGGTTGGATCAGGTGCACCTTAGTACTCAACATGGCATTTTGCTTTTTAACAATTTAAGCAGATCTTTTGCAACAGATTTCCTCAACGCAACGCGTCACTTGATGTCCTGATTGCATCTGTCATGGGTGTTGATTATGGATTCAACTAAAATGAAATCCTTGCCAATGTCAACTGCTCTCCGTTGACCACGATGTTGTTTATTGTTCTTTTTTAATGCCACTGTGAAACCCATCATGAAGGCTGTAGTTTTTTGTCTTTTAAATCGGCATCAAGGTGTCCAGTCTTGTTCACTTGTCATTTACGTATCAAAGGTTGTTAAGGAGTTATTCCCCAATCTTGCTGCTGTCTACCAAGTTTCTGGGCATAGAGGAGCAGTAACGCCTGCGGTGCTGAATCCGTTTGTGATTTACTCGACTTGCCTTTCCGTCCATTCCTGCAGTCTTGTTTCTCACTAATGCTCTCACTGCAGCTGGGCTGCATCCTGGCATGCTCTTGGTTTCTGATCCTTGGTGACCTAAGGTGACTGTGAACCTTTTTGAGAAGATATGCATCAACTAATTCCTATGGGTATAAAGATTCTGTGTATTTAGTCTATCTTTTTTTGGCACTTCCTGATTTTTTCAATGTTTTGTCCATATAATTTCTTCAATACTGCAATTTAAGGGGACTGTTCTTCTAGAGCAAATTTCAGCATCTCTTTCAACATCCATTCTTGCCATTTCTTTCTTACTTGTCTTTTAAATAATGCCTTTCTTTCTCTTTCTTTCTATCTTTCTTTCTTTCTTTCTTTCTTTCTTTTTTTCTTTCTTTCTTTCTTTCTCTCTCTCTCTCTCTCTCTCTCTTTCTTTCTTGTCCATGATGCCATCCCACAACTCATCTGGTGTTCAGTGATTCAATCTTTTCTTGAGAAGGTTCTAAATTCAGGTGGTATATACTAAAGGTCATGATTTGGCTAAACTTATTTCAGCCAAATAAGTTTTATTGTCACTTAATCCACATGTCATACAATTTAATAGTTCAATCATATTAAGATGACAACTTGAACTTACACATAAAGTATTGATGGTGTGTTTCACAGTCTATAGTCATTTGTACCAAATACGTTGTTGGTCTTGCAAGTTCTATCATATGACCTGTCATTATTTCTATCATAAAGGGTTTTTTATCCAAAATCAAGAATAGCTAACTAACTTAGAAATAAACACAATATATTCCTTCTTCAGAAAAAGCTGGTAGATTAGTAGAAAATAATTAAAAGAGCAGAAAGAGATTCAAGCTTATATACTTTTATAGACTGTATTTCTTTCTTCTTTTTTTTTTTTACCGCATCATTGCCTTGGTGGGAGTAGGAAGCCCAGCCTTGTTCCTGGAGAGCTGCTGCTGGATTTGAACCATCAGCCCTGTGGGCCACAGTTCTGCACACAACCAATGTGCCACCAGGTCTCACTTATAGATTGTATTTCATATCTGTGAGCTAACTATTTGCATTCTTATAATCTTTTGGAAATGTAAATTCAAGGTGCATAAAATTCAGGTGAAACTACTAGAAAAGTCAAAGCAAGTGTTTTTATATCATTGAAGCAAGCAAGAACTTTTTTTGGGGGGGGCATCACTGCCCTCTGGTAGTCGGGGGAGGTACCCAGCGCTGCTCTTGAGAGCCGCTGCTGGATTTGAACCACCATACCCGTGGGCCGCAGTCCCGCACTCAACCACTTACACCACTGGGGCTCGGCTCCGTAAACAAAAGCTTTTAAAGATAATATTATATAAGTGATTGTATACTTTGTAAAAGTCCATGATAAAAAACCAAATGGCAAATCAATAACTAGAAAAATATCTGCAACACATAAAACATCTGACCAATATACCTATATACATAAAAATATGTTAAATAAACAAAGGAACAGCAAATAATATACATGATGGATTTACAAAAGAAATAAATATAACAAATACACCCCAAAATACACATAGCAGCAACAAAAAAAAACTAAACAAGAGTAAGCAAAGAATGTAAATCAACACAGTGATATAATTTCTACCAAAAATCTGGCTAAAATTTATTTAAAATTCTCATTCTCTTTTTTGGTAAAAGTGTAGTATTAAAACCTCTCAAATAATACTATCTGTCAACAGTACAAAATTTTAGTCTTCAGTTTGCAGTATGAGATATGGTATATACATACATATATATATATATACACCATATATATGTGTGTGTATCTACATGTAACTATCTAGAGAGAGAGTGAGGAAAAAAAGACTAATGTAGAGGCTGTGAGAGAGTGTTTAAGAAGGTTAGTTTTCTTCTGGGACTAGTAAGATATAATTAGTAATTATAGTAAGATATAATTAGGGATGTGTATAAATCAATATATTCATTGTATCTTAGTATGAAGAAACTGTTATACCTAATGAGTTATCAGTAAAAATGTTGAACAAATAATGACACATAATGATAGGTCACATGATAAAACACTTGATAGTCATCAAAATGATGAAATAGTTGAGCATTTATTGACAAGCAAGAATATTTATGAAACATAGGAGAGGACTTATAGCAAGATTCTAGCAATATCTACTTCAGCTTCAGTACATATGTAAAATTTATTTGCTATAAAAACATTTTCTGGGCTGAGCCCTGGTAGCGTAGTGGTTGAGTGCAGGACTGCAGTTAACTGGCTTGGTGGTTCAAATCCAGCAGCAGCAAGGCTGGGCCTCCTACTACCACCAGAGGGCAGTGATGCCTATAAAAAACTTTAAAAAAAACCAAACATTTTCTATGATGAAGTTCTAAATTTTTAGTTAAACATACAGTATTATTTTTAAGTTTAAAAAGGTAGAAAGAAAAGGAATATCTATGGAGCAAGCACAGTAGTCTACCTTCAGATGGTTTTGGAAAACTGTCTCCCTATGGTTTAAATCAAGTCCCTCGTCAAGGTAAGGTGATGTTCCTGTAGTCGAGTAGTGCTCAACCTGTGGGTTGCAACCCCTTTGGGATTGAACAACCCTTTCATAGGGGTTGCCCAATTTATAACAGTAGCAAAATTACAGCTTTGAAGCAGAAATGAAAATAATTTGATAGTCAAGGGGTCACCACAACATGAGGAACTATATTAAAGAGTCACAGCAGTAGGAATTTTGAGAACCACTGCTACAGTGAATCATGCAATAAGCTAGTTTTGCTCTCATTCCACAGTCACTGAGTTCTATTCTAACTCTACATGTTTTGCCTATTGACTGCAAAGGGATATCACTTATCTGTACAGGTACTTTTCTGGAACTTTATTTCCATATATAAGGGGATTCTTCCTTCACCATCCCTACCCCCACTGTCCCCCCCCCCCGAAAAAAAAAACAGTGGAAAAAAGCTCTGCTGGGTGGAGCTTTTGTAGTATGATTTTCCCCATGAGGCGACCACTGAGCAACATGCTCTGAGTTAGTGTACTCAGTGGCATCACCTGGGAAGGTTCTCTCTGGGCAGTAGAATTTTTTTTAAGGAGTTTTGCTTAAACTTCTTTTTTGTGATGACAAATCTAAGAGAAAACAATACAGTTGTGAGATTTTGTTTCCTGCTTGGGAAAAATGCAGAAACTGTTGTGATGACAAAATTTGAGCACTTGTGCTCAAAGACTGATAATGGACTATCGAAGTTACCTGGACTATCTTGGAGCTCAGTTCAGTGAATTTTAACAGAAGATTTGGAAATGAGTAGGGTCTCTGAAATTTGTGCTCAAGTTCTAACTGATCAGGAAAAAGAATGTTAACTGGGAAAATCTTGTGCATTGAAAGAACAGCTTCAAAGCGACCCAGACTTTCCCCCCAAGATCATTGATGGTGATGACACATGGGGCTATTCTTATGACCCCCAAAGAAAACAACAATCAAGCCAGTGGAAGACACCATCACCATCTGACACAAAAGAAAGATCATCAAATGAGAACAAATATCAAGATGATGTATTAGTATTTTTATTCCATCTTTATATCAAATAGATAAATGGCTGTTTCATATTTCTCAAATGAGTGTTTATTAATTGATGCTGAATACTGTTGAGACTTTGTTTCCGCCTGTGCTGTTTCCTTCTATATTTCAGATTTGGTTTACTTCTGGGGCATTTATCCGTGCTGATCTCAGTGAGTGGGGCATGAGTGTGACCCTCAGGGCCCCTGGTTCCGATTACAAAAACACATTGGGACTTTGCGGTACCTTTGACGGAAACCCAGAAAATGATTTCCATGATGAAAAAGGGATCAAACTTGATAATGAATTTAATGATTTTCTTGCTTTTATTAATGTATGGAGGTAAGAAAGTGAATTGTTTTTCTTTCATGATGTATTAACATTAAAGATTTAAGATTAAGTGATAAATGAGTTATCTGCTTTTTTTGGCAATATATTTCTTGAGAAAAAGTTCTTGTCCAAATGACCTCTTTTTTTTCCCCCCCAACCTGGAAGAATTTTACCAGGACAAAGCATGTTTGACATAACACCAATTCCTCCGACAACATCTGAGAAAATATCTTATTGCAGCTGCTCAGGGAACACTGCTTCATTGCATCTGTCTGCTAATTTTCTGGACAATGGATATCAATCAGAAATGGCTTCAAGTTGCATAGATATCAGCCATGGTAGATTCTCTTCTTTAATACCAGAATTAGATATCACCTCTGAGTATATTAATTCAGAAGCTCTTTTCAGAAGTACAAACCAGGATATATCTGAAGTTGATAATGATTTGAATTATTTTCCTCCAGAAAAAAAGCATGGAAACCTAACCAAAGTGGATTTATATTTACAAACACATCCTGGCAATGAAATAAGAAATGGGGGAAAAATTTGGGGCAAACAGGAACACGCGCAGAACCAGGGAAGCCACGTCCAAGAAATGGGGTGGAAACCACAAAACAGATGGAAGCGGCAAAATATTGATGAGTTTCTTCCATTGTTTGCTTTACAAAGTCTCAGCCAAATTGACCTACAAGAGCTGAGCTATTTTTTCCCAGAGGACCATCCTGATGATGTCCGACAGGAGTTTTTCCCTTCCTGGCCCACACCCTCTGGTCTCACTGAACAGGACACTTTAGCTCTCTGTTGGCAAACTGTAGCCAACTCCAGCATAGGAAGACACTGTCTTGCTTTTCTTGGCAGGAGACTGGACAGTGTGATAGAGATGTGTGTTAAGGACATCCAGTTAAAAGATGATCTTAGCTGGCTAGAAGCAGGTGTGGCCCTTTTAGAAAATGAATGTGAAAAGAGAATTTTGGAAGAGGGAAAATATAACACAGAAGAATATGGCAAGTTGATCAAAGACATTCTTTGGGTATTAAAATGCCCGAACTTATGCAGTGGCCATGGACAGTGCATGGAATGGGGATGTGCATGCTTCCCAGGCTTTAGTTCCTACGACTGCAGCCACGTGTATGGTGAGTAAGCAGCACTTCCAGATTGTGATACTGGGCATGCTATTTGATCATGGTTATGCTTCCCTTTCCACCCTCATAGGATTTACTTCGGTTATTCAGAAGCACCCCCCACCCCAAAGATTAATTAGTAAATAAAATGCTTTCCAAAAATGTAAGGAGTTCATCATATAAGTCTTTATGTAAGCCTAGAAGATGCAGTGTAGTCTGGTATACAATTTGACGCTAACCATATCCCCTGTTACTATTGCTCCCACACAGTCCCCTCTACGTTCTGAGGAGTCCTTTGAAAGTGTTGTATTCTGTTGCCCTTGTGGTTTTGCACAAGCTGTCCCTCTGCCTGAAGCTCAATCCCTGCGATGGTTCCATATGCTCTTTCTCCGACCTTTTCCTGGTCTGTTATTACACGTCATTTCAGTGAGACCTTTCTGGTCACCATCATTGTCAATACCTAAGACGTCAGAGTTTTACTCACTTGCTTCATTTATTGTCTCTTTCTCTGCTAGAAGGCAAATGTCATGAAAGTAGGTCCCATTGTCTTCCTTGTTCACTTTTGTTTCTCCTGCAACAGAGCCATGATGCTATATGGTAGGTGGTCTAAATCCTGGTTGAATAAATGAAAATGAATTCAGTATTGCATTTTACTTCTCTTTTCTTTTTTTTGGGTGGGGGGCATCACTGCCCTGGTGAGAGTAGGAACAGTATTGCATTTTAAATTATGTACTATGTGTTCTAGTACATGTTTCTTTAAGAAATGTTAAGCAATTAAACATTTTTCGTTATTTTTCTTGAAAAAACATATTTGAATTCTCTTATTCTATAATAGCCATGCTTTTTTCCTGCTTCACTTTGCACCAAAATGTTAAAAAAGTATATTAATGGTAGCCAACATGAATTTTGAAAACTTTTTCTAAAATGTGAATTTAAAATTATGTAAGTTTAGTGTATTGTGTTGATAACTGCATTCTATCCTACAAAATTATTTCTCTTCTAACTCATCTATCAGGCACTGATCAAACTGATAAAACCAAGAAGTGGGCCATTCTAGTAATAATTTCTCAATAGTTTTCCTTTATTGATATAAAATATTATAAAACATTAATAAAACCTGTCTATTTATGCACCAATAGAGCCTGTGTACAATTTTTGTTGGTTTAGTAATGGATAATATTTCTACTAGTACCAAAGTACTCAATATTTAGTGGTTTAATTAGTATAGTAAGTAATATTTGGGGCATAATTTAGAATATTATTTTGCATATGCTTTTAATTTGTATCTTATAATTATTTTTTTCCTGTAATTAAAAATAGAGTCATTTTTTCTCATTTTCTCTCTATAGACAAAGCTCCTGAAATTACAGAGCTTGAGAATGCTGGATTTTGTGATGTTCAAAAATATAATTGTGTGATGGTGAGAGTTTTTGGAATGGGTTTCAAAGAATTATCATCAATTAAGTGTGAAGTCACTAAATTGCAGGTATGTGAATTAAAGAATTGATAAATAATTAGATTTTATAAAGCATTAAGTTGTTTACATTTGATTAACTTTGTGTTGCCAATTTAAATAACATAACTTCTATGAATTTATTCCTTTGTTTGCTTTACAATGTCTCAGCCAAATTGACCTAGAAGAGTTTAGCTGTTCTTTCCAATTGTTGCAACCACTGGCTTCAATATCTCACTTCCGCTCCCCCACCCCCACCCCAACTCTTCACTTTACCACCCATGAAGTCCTTCTCAAGGGACCGCTCTCTCCTGATATCATGTTCCAAGTACATGAGACAAAGTTCCACCATCTTAGCTTCTAAGGATCTTGGGGCTGTGCTTCTTCCAAATCGGACTTGTTCATTCTCTGGAAGTACACCGTGCATTCTGTATTTGTTAGCACTATAATATACAGTCATGCATGCTTTACTTTTCCTTACTCACTGTTAAGCTTTTGCAAATGGGGCTCTTGAAAATACGGAGGCTTGGGTGCAACACACAATAGTCTTCAAAGGGACATCTTTGCTAACACTTTAAAGAAATATTTTGTAGCAGATTTTCCCAATATAATGCATCCTTTGATTTATTAACTATTTCCATAAATATTGATTGTGGGACAGGTGAAATGAAATCCTTTATAATATCACTTCTTTCTTCCATTTATCATGATGTTTACTGGTCCACTTGTGAGGATCATCTGCCTTAATCTCTTTCAGACCCAGACAGTTCTTCAGGCTTCGTTTCTCTCTCATGGACTTAGAACTTTTTAAGAGGACTAATCAGTTATTTTCCTCTGGAAAACATTCCTCTGGAATGTTCCCTAATTAGGGTTTGCTTGATGTATTCTCCCGATTAGATGAGGTTGTACTTTTTGGCAAAAACATAAAACTGCCACGCAGTGTTAATAAATCTCATCACTGATGGTATAAATTCTCATTACCTGCCTAAGGTAGTATCCTAATTTCATCAACAACTTTATTTAAATGAATGATCTGAGCTTTCTCCTTAATCTATTTATTCAGTTTTTGACTTATCAATTTGAAACAATGAATAATTATTTTAATTTAGGGGTAAAAATTCAATACTATTAATACTTGTTTTGTTGGTTGAGTTGTCCCTGCTTTCACTATTGCAGGCTTTTGTTCTATGAACACCCCTGCTGACTCTTCTAGACATAATGAATCGCATTCCCTCTATTTCTGATCCAAGGATACCAATAAGGAACTCCTTTACTTTATTTTCAGAAATAGAAGTGCCTCTTTGAGGCTATCAGAGGCAACCAGCCTCCAACAACTGAAGGGCCATTAGGTGCAATTGTACAGTGATAATATATAAGAGTATATATAGTAAAGTCATAGAGGACATGCAAGATAGAGACAATATAACAAAGGAGACAGACACATTTTATGGTAGCATGCTCACTTCAGCCCCTCTTGATTGTCCACGTGGAACTGGGAGAAGAGAGAGCAAACCTTTTTTGTTTTGGGGACATTTAAACGTAGCCTTAAGACACGGGTATACAGTAGTTACATGAATCACAAGGTGGGTGATATCTTCATTAAAGTCCCTGAGCTCATAGGTGAAGAAACCTAATACCTGCATAGAGGAAGGTATGAGGGGGCATGGGTGACAAGGCAGGACCAGATAGCAAAAGCATGTCTGCTTCTATAGGGAGATAAAATCAACCACATGCTTACTTTAGGCAGCATGACTGTTAGGGGAGAATCTGGGGGAATGATATTTGAAGCAGGATAGTGTACTTGGACTTTACCTCTAACTTACCACAGTGGAGGCTTTCATAACATGGAACAGCACTAGCTTTCCAGATTCCCCCCTCTGTCATAAGATAGGGAATCCAGTCCTCATCTTCATTCTCTCAGGGTGAGTTTCCCACAGGAGGCATTCCAGCTCTCTGCTAGTTAGGTGTCGTAGCTTTCTCTCAATCTTTGCATCTTTTAATCTGGCACATCCATATAAAAAACTATGTTGCATATATTCTTTTGGGATGATTTTTCACTAAAATACCCTTTCCACAAGTTAAAAAAAGTTGATTAATGGAAAATACAAAATAGAGTCCCTTCATCATTCTGTGTAGGTCAAAAGCCATTAGGTAATCATCAGTTTTATATTGCCAATATTAGTAAACATCTTCAATTTGAAACCTCAATAGATGCTTGATTTTGAAAAAGCAATTTTTATCAAACTTTCATTTTTTTTCATTATCTGAATAAAACCCAATATTGATCTGATTCTTGTTTTCTTGTTATATGTGCTATTGTATCAGGCATGCATTTAAAATTTTATACTTTGATTACAAAAATTTATAGTAAATGTTTCTATAACTTAACAGATTGTTTTCTCATTATGCCTTCAGTTTAACAGCAGTGAATGGGTCTTCGGTGATCCCACCTATACCCATACTGTTTTTGAAAACAGCAGAACTATTGATTGTCAGATGCCCACTGATGTCGATCAATATGATACCATGAATCTCTTGGATGAGAAACCAATGATTAAGTGGCAAATAAAGGTAATACCCTCAGCCCAAGTATATGTTACATGTTAACATGAACTTAGTTCCCTATATACATATGAATTGTATATAACTTTACATATATTTATATATAAATAAAGCAACTATTTATAAATTAAAATATCATATTAAATGTATGAGGCTACATTTTGACCAAACTGTATTACAAACTACATCTTACAGGTATCTAATGATGGTTATAGATTCAGCAATCCCAAAATAATGATCATATATGATAGCACTTGTCAAATTTGTGGTCCCTATGAAAATGACTCATGCACAATGAAGGTATGTATCTTTTCACTTTTTTTTGCAATTTATATGACTTGTATTTTGTTTTTCCATTTTTATATCAGAAATGTAAGATAAAAACTTTTTTAAGTGTATATAATTTATATAAGATTCAGAAAAGCTTTCCCACCACTTTTCTATCAGTTTGTCTTATTGTGGTGGCTTATATGAAGCTGTGATACTGGAAGTTTTGCCACAGGTATTTTAAATACCAGCAGGATCATCCGCGGAGTACAGGCTTCATCAGACCTTCTATACTAACACAGAATACTTCTGCAAAAATGACTAGCAAAAACCTTGTAAATAGTAGAGCAACATTGTCTGTGGAAATGCCTGAAGGTGAGTCCATCAGGTTGGAAGGGACACAAAATACTGCTGAGGAAGAGCTGCTGACTGGAAATCAGAAGTAGTATCTGCAAGCAACCATTAATTTTCAGAATGTGGAATGTGCAAAGCATGAATCTAAGAATATTGGAAGTCATCAAAAATGAAACAGAATGCATAGAGAGGAATAGTTAGGCATTAGTCAGCTGAAACGGACTAGTATTGACTGTTTTGAAACAAACATGTTGCCTACTATGTCAGGAATGACAAATCGGTGAGAAATAGCTTAGCATTCATGATCAAAAGTACAATGCTGACATTCATAGTATAATATCTGTACACCTAAAGGGAAGGACAATTAATATGACTATTATTCAAATTGACTCACCCCATGCTAATGCCAAAAGAAATGGAAGATTTTTTTATCAACTTCTGCAGTCTTAATTTGATGCAACCAAGATGTATTGGTAATTGGAATGTATTGATGTGTTAGTCTGGGTAGACAAGAAACAAATTCATAAATACTCATATGTGTATAAGAAAGAGCTTTATATACAAGAGCAATTGAATATTGATAAAGCATCCCAGCCCAGTCCAGATCAAGTCCATAAGTCTGATAGTAGCCCATATGTCCATTACCAATCTACAAAGTCCTCTTTAGCTGCACAAAGCAAATGCAATGACGCTGAAGGAAGGAAGATTACAGACCGATAGGTGGGAAGTCTTGTGGATCCCGTGGTGTCATAAGTAGGGTGCTGACAGGGGTCTCCACATGGCTCCTCCAGCTCAGGGTACTAGCGTGGTTCCGTGTGTCTTGTCAGCTGCAACATTTCCCAGGGACTCAGCCTGGGTCCTGCCTCCAAGCAGGTTTTTTTTTTTTTTTATCTCCCTAGCTCCTCCAATTGAGGTAGTCAAGCTGCGGTCTGCTTGAAAGGCTAAACTCCACCCCGTCACACTGAAGCTTCAGATTGACAACAGATTATGTAATTACCAAAATTGGTGATTAGATACAAAAGTTGGAAATACAAAAGGATGATCAGTAGCTGGAAAATTTGACATTAGTGGTGGAAATGATGTCAGAGATGGAAGAATAGAAGTTTGCATGACCAATAATTCATTGCAGATACATTTTTCCATAGCATCAACTCTATATGTGACTTTACTGTATGTAGAACCTGTGCTTTATTGACTGTGCAAAGGCATTTAATGCTTGAATAATAACAAATTATATATATAGTCTTGCCAAGAATGGAGTTAGCAGAGCACTTAATTCTGCTCAGGTAGAACCTATTCCTAAACCAAATAGAACAAGGTGCTACTGTGTGGATTATATTCAGGAGGGATACATGTCAGGGTTGTATCCTCTCTGTATATGTCTATCTGTATGCTGAGAAAAATAATTCTAGAAGCCATGCTACATGAAGAAGAATATCAGCGTTGGAAGAGGACTTGCAAATGACTTGCTAATTACAGGTGACACGACCTTATATGATGAAAATGAAAAACCTTTGGAGCACTATAAAGATTGATGTGGACTACAACATCAACATAAAGAACACAAAAATCCTTAGAATGGGGCCAATAAGCAACATCATGAGAAACAAAGAAAAGATTGAAGTTGTCAAACATTCTATTATACTTGGACCCACAATCAATACCCTGACAGACATCAAAGCATTGAAAGATGCATTGCATTGAGTAAATTTGCTGCAACACACCTCTTGGAAGTGTTAAAGTAGAATGTCACTTTGAGAACTAAAGTGACCTTGAACCAAGTTTCATATTTTTGGTTACTTTATATGTATGTGAAATCTGAACCATGAGTAAGGAATACTGAAGAAAAAATTTATACTTCTGCATTATGGTGGCAAAGAATATTAAATAGACCTCAGATTGCCAAGAAAACTAGCAAATCAATGTGGGAAGAAGTACAGAATAGTCCTTAAAAGTCAAGTTGATAAAACTTCCTTGCACGCACATTGAACACATTATTAGAAGGCTCAGTCCCTGGAGAAAAGCATCATGCTTGGTAGAGGGTCTGAACAAAAGAGGAAGACACACAATAGGATGAACTGACACATTGACTGCAGCAATGGGTTCAAACAGAGCAGTGGTGTGAGGATGGCAATAGGATTGAACAGTGCTTCATTCTCTTGTAGTAAGACTTCTTACAAATTAGAACTGACTTCATAACTTATAGCAACTCTGAAAAGCTATTACTCTGCACATGAGTTATTAAAATAGCAATGGAACAGTCTTACCTCTAGTTTCTTTTTTCTTGTGATGAGTTGTTTATTCCTAAAAAAAAAAAAAATCAGGAGATTCAAATCAAATTTTTCAAGCTTTCACTCTTACATGTTTTTTCCAAAAGTAATAATTTCCCAATAAAATATCCTATCTGGGATATCAAGTCCTCTTTGAGGTGACTTACATTTGCATAGTTTGTCAAATGCATAGATACTTTTAGGAATAATCCCCTCTCTGCTCATCCCTGGACAGTTTTGTTTAACTGCCCGGCTATGCCATTTGATGGACCACAGAGAGTAGGACAGTCTGAGTTGAGCTTATCCCCAGGCATCTTACACAGTGTTTGCTGACTCAGCATCACTTTGCTCTACTAAAAAGCAGATATATAATATTGATGTGTATAGACCACATGTAATTTTTCTCAAGTTTAAATCTTGAGAATAGCAATCAGATCATATCAATAAGAAGTTTCGGTTGCTGACAAGTTCCCTGATTTTTATTTTTTCTTAAAGCATTCCACTACTATATGTCACACACTAAATACTTTAAAAATGCTCTTAAAGATTGGTATTTCTTTTTCTCTTGAAGCTATTTTGCTCTGGATTATGCATAATGTTCTGAAGATGTTCCAGTATTTTACAGGAAATGCTGTTAAATGAACTATGCTTATAGATCATGAACAAAAGTTGGTCTTTTCCTGTGTTAAAAGTGATTACTCCCTTTAACCGGTGTTACTTCTCTGTCAGCTTTTTTTCAACCACTTTGTGTAATGATAAATACCCATTACCAAGTGTGGATATTTATGCCAGGAGCTGTCGCTGGCTGGCTGTGACCACAGGGCAGCGTAGACTGCTGTATGAGGGAGTATAGAGTGAAGATGTACAAGAAAAAAAGTTGCATTATTTTAGAAGGGCTTAAATAGAAAGCAAATTTTTTGAGAATGATGAGGGCAACAGATGTACAAATGTGTTTGACATGCAATGAATGTATGTATGGCTTATGATAAGAGTCATATGAGCCCACATTAAAATGATTTTTAAAAATGTTCCCACCATGAATTTAGCAATGAAAAGCCAAAAATATATTGAAAAATTTCTTTCATGCTATCTATAAGCCCATTAATTCTACACAAGGATATACATTTTCTTATTTCCTCTAGACTGATCACTTTCATAGGCATTTACATGCATTCAATGATTTTTTAAGCATATATTTATGATTATGAGGAATGGAAAAAATTCCTGATCAAAACAGATTTATGGTTCAATTTCCTTGGAATCATTAATACAGACACAACTAACCCCCTAAGTAGTTTTTTTTCCACTACAAAATACAAATTCTGGTATATGTTCATTGTTGTTTTCTTTCTTCTTTAAACTCCATTAGGAAGAGTTTTGCTTTATTGATGGTCTCTGCTATGTTGAAGGGGATAGACATCCTACCAGCCCTTGTTTGATATGCAGATCTAACATTTCAAAATTTTCGTGGTCATTGTTAGAAAGTAAGTTTTTGTTTTTTACTAGTCTATATATTCCTTTACAAAAATATGTTTAAAGAAGTTGTAAATCATTACTTAAACTATTTTAAGGTGATGAGTACCGGATTTCTTTTTTTTTTTTTGGGGGGGGCATCACTGCTCTCCAGTGGTGGGAGTAGGAGACCCAGTCCCACTGCTGGAATTGAACCTCTGTCCCAGTGGGCCGCAGTCCTGCGCACAACCACTATGCCACCGGGGCTCAGCCCCAGTACTGGATTTCTTATAACATTTCTCCTAAATGTGAAATTTTCCTTCCTGGAAGAAAACATAAAGTTATTTCTTTTTATAATATGTATGATTGATACTTCATGTGGTATGGATTTTTAATTTTAATATTTAATAAAGAAACCAATGTGAATTATTAATTGGAAATATGGAAATGAATAATTCAGGTGCATATATTTATGCAAGTCCAATTACTTGCTAGCAAATTGTTCTCTCAGACATTTTATATCTCCCCAAAATCTATAAACAAATGTCAGTGTGTTTAGTAGAAAAAGAATATCACAAGTAGAAAAAGAATTGAGCACAAGGACCTAAATTTTAGTCTTAGATTTACTGCTTTTGACAAGATTTTTGATCATTTAACCACTCAAACATTACCCTTCTGTTCATTAAGATACTTGCATTCAATAACCTATGAAGTATATATCATTCTGTGACTCTATGAGTATAACAATGGGTATGGTAAATGCATCAAATTCTAGTCAAGTGCCAGAAGACTAACTCACTTGCCCAAATTAACACTGATGCCATCAAGTTTTAAAACTGATGCCAACTCATAGTAAGCAGATGGGTCAGGGCAGAGCTGTCCCAGTGGGTGCCAGAGACTGGAATGCTTTATAGGAGTAGAAAGCCCTGCCTTTTACCCTTGGAACGGCTGGTGATTTCAAACTCCCAGTGTTGTGGATTGCAGCCCACTACATTACCACAATGCCGTCGCTTTCCCAAATAGAGCTGTATGTAATTCCACATGTGTGTGTTCCCCAATTCTCTTCCCTCAGTGAGAAGATAAAGGCACTGTTTGATAATATATACAATTACCCCACACCCTCATGTGGTTGCATTTAATGTAGTCATAAAATTTAGGCTGTGCTTTAAGATCCATGTGTGAGCATTATTGCCCTGGATCATCTGCTACAAGAATCACTGCTCAGGAATAATACTCATGGGGTATTTTGAGAAGGCAATGGAAATTCAGGGGAGAATTTAGTATAGGAGACAAAGGAAGTGGAATGTACTTTCTGAATTGGTGTGGATGAATTTGAGGACTATGGAGGTTTCATTCAAAGGAACTGTTGTGGCACAGGGGAGTAAGCCTTGGACTGATCACAGGTCACAATTCAAACCCACCAACTACTCCGAGAGGAAAAGATGAGGCAGTTTGTTGCCATAGGATAAGCAGCTTCAGAAGCCAGGGGGAGGGTTCGATTCTGCCCTTCAGGGTTGCTGTGAGTGGGAATTTACTCTGTGTGTGTGTGTGTGTGTATGCTTGACTCATCATAGAGTCAGAGCATCAAAACATTCAAGAGGTCTTCAAAGACAATCTGTTCCCTTTATTTTGAGGATGAGGACAGTAATGATTAGTAAATCGCACTGCTATGTAAGGGTAGTCAAGGAAGAAACAGCACTCGAGCCACAGCCTCTTGCCATCAAGATTTCCCTGATAGAAACATCGTTTTGTGCTTGATGCAACATAACAAGACTGTCTTTTCCATCTCCCGCTCTCTGCAACACACTTCCTTTCCTTTTCTACTGATGGCAGATGTAATCAGGCAGCCTTTGAGAGAAGAAATATAAAAAGATGTATTAAATCATTCACAACCCTAAAGAAAACTGTCTCTGTCCCCTGAAATGGCCGCACACCAATATTGTAACTCACACCACTAGACAGATCTCCAAGGAGCAGACGATGGCCTTGATTATGGGTATGATGGCTGCCTACAAGTAGATTCCAACTCACAGGGGCCCATCTGTGCAAAGTGCTTTCAAAACTGTGATTTTTCCCAAAGCAAACCACCCGGTCTGTCTTGTGAGGTGCCTCTGGGTGGGTTGTCACAGTCAACTTGTTGGCTAGAAATCAACTGCTCACCCATTTCTACCACTCAGGCACTCCTTGATTAGTGTGGTTATTGCCTCCCCACTATTATATAGTCCAAGAGTGAAATACAGCAAGGAAAGGTTAGAGGACCGACACAAACAGGTCAATCATGGATTGAGAGAAGTAAGGAGAGAAGGAAAGAGGATGGAATTAGGACGGAAGCAGAGGAAATGGTAAGAGAACCAGTAGTGAGAGGGTGAACTTTGAGAAAGAATTTCAGATAGCAAAGGAGTTATGCCAATCGGGACAACAAAAATGTGTGTATTCCTGTTATGTTCAGGGTGTTTTCATGATTTCATAGCCAGGACTTGAATTCTTGCACCTGTGTACAGTTCAAAGAATTGTAATGGACTTGTGAAAAGGAAAAAAATTAAGGATGATCGTGGTAGTGGTGAAAGCAGCTATCAGAATTTTAGCAGCATCTTTATGGGCGCCCTCCTCTTTTTCTACACAGACACCAAAGTAAATGTTTTCTCTGTTTCAGACAACCAGCCTCCAATGATTCAAGGATTACAAGACACATTGCAGGTGTTTTATGGGGAAAACTTCATGTACCAATTTGTGGCCTTTGATCCAGAAGGCTCTGACATCCATTTTACCTTAGTCTCTGGTCCTGAAGGAGCAAGCATTTCCCCTACAGGACTGCTTGTGTGGGAGAGCCCGTCGCAAATCCCTCAGCAGTTTACATTACACCTTAATGACGACTGTAATGCTGAAACCAGAGTTGTGATAGAGGTAATATCTCTAATCATATAAATGCCACTTCAAGTTCCCCACTCTCCCTTCCACACCCATCCAGCCCACATGTCTACCCATGCATCTCCTCATAGGTCACTGTGATTGCAGGAGTGGGTCTATAACAACATTTATTGTTCTATACGCAGTAGTTACTCTTTTAACAATAGGTGGCCTCGTGGTTACCATTGGGCTATGATTCTCATCATGGGCAGTTTGAAACTACCTGCAGCTCTGAGGAAAAAGACTGGATTTCCGACTCCAAAATGGTTATAGTCTCAGAAATTCACAGGGGAGGCTTGATGACTCAGGGTTGACTCAATGGCAGTGAGCTTGGGTTTGGAGTACTCTTGAACTCTTCCCTAACTGTCTACCCCCTGACTCCATCATTTTTTTCTGATCCCCACTCAGTGTATATTGTCTCATGGGTCAGAACGATTTAGATGGCATCCTACAGCAACTAACCCCAAACCCAAATCCCTGCCGTTGAGTGGATTCCGATTCACAGAGATCCTGAACTATATTATGGGTGAGGACTGCCCCTGTGGGTTTCTGCAATGGTCACTCTTTAGGGAAGGAGAGAGCCTCGTCATTCTCCCATATGTCTACCTCTTGTTGGTAATTTATCTTCCCTCCCCCTCTCATCCCGTGTAGACATCAAAGAATGTTTCCTTAGTTGGTGTGAAAACCTTTTCTAGACTTTTTGTAATAACGACCTCATACAATATTTGTTTTTTTGTGATAGACTTATATCACTCAAAACATTGTCTTCTATATTATGTTCTTTGCAGTCATCATTAATCTATAATGCTGCATCATATCCTAGAGTTTGTTTATCCATTCTTCCATTGATGGGCATTTAGGTTATTTCTAGCAATCATCAACAATAGTAATAACTTCATAATTTTAAAGCTATTCTTTGTAAGAATTTAAAACCTTAAGAGAGAGTTTCTATGACAGTAAGCAAGGATGAAGTCACTAATTCTTAGACCATTTTTTTCTGCACCCAACTCTGACAAGGATAGAAAATTCATTTGTGACCTCTTCCATTAAAGTTCTGTGTTAACTGTATGCTCTTTTCCATCAAGTGAGGACAATTTCAGAGTCTCAGGTGTGGAATTAGAGACCAAGACTTGAAATAACAAGTGAGCAACTATGGTTCTGTTTCGAAGATTTAGTCACCTTTTTATCGGTCATAGGTTCTTGACACATGTAAACTGCTTTGTATCCTGTGTCCCCATGAATCTGGGAACACACGGCACCAAATGACTGTAGTAAAACTCTCGTTCCTACGTCACATTGACCCAGTCATTCTGTGACTATTTCACGACAGCTCCAGGTGCTTTTCTCTATGTTTCTTTCTTCAGTTCTGCTTTCCTTATGAAATTTGTTTTGTGATAGTTTAAATATCCCCAGTGCTGATATTCTGTATGCATACTGATATCATTACCATAGTCAGATTAAAGGATTTTAAAATAAACATATCATGCATTTAAATATATTCAAAAATTATTTTAAAAATTGTGTGATTTGGCACCATACTTGTACATAAACATGCATTTTTATCTCAGTACCAGGGCCGTAAACTGAGGAGAAATTTATTGTGAAATAAAACATTTACTTTTGGTTTCTCTTGTAGGTGATGGCAAAGGCTTGTGGTTGCTTGAATGGAGGGTCATGTGTGTCTGATGCTCACGCCCCCCCAGGCAGTGGGGCACACCTCTGTGTCTGCTTGCCTGGCTTTCAGGGTTACCATTGTGAAACAGATGTTGCTGACTGCAAGTCTAACCCCTGTGGCCCTGGCAGATGTATTCCTGGTGATCACAATTACTCCTGTGATTGTCCATCTGAGCTCAAAGGTAAAATATGGCTCCTTGTAGACCAAATGAGATTGTGAATACAGTAGAAAGGGAACATTCTTTGAGTAACCATCGAGCATCTGGGTGATCCTAGAAATTCTGATATAATTTAGAATTCTCATAAAAAATCATTAAAAGGATATTTGCTATCCATAGTCTTTAGTTGTATACTGTTTATTTGTACTTCTGTATTTTTTTGGTTTTTTAAAAACCATTTTATTGAGGGTTCATACAACTCCTAGCACAATCCTTACATACACCTATAGTATGCAAAGCACATTTGTACCTTTGATATCATCATTGTTCTGAAAATACTTGCTTTCCACTTAAGCCCTTGGTAGTGATTCCTCCTTTTTCCACTTCCTCCCCACTCGCACCCCACTCATGAACCCTTGATAATTTATAAATTATTGTTAGTTTGTCATATCGAACACTGCTCAATGTCTACCTTCGCACATTTCCTGTTGTCCATACCCCAGGGAGGAGGTTATATATAGATCCTTATAATCAGTTCCCCCTTTCTACTCCACCTTCCCTCCACCCTCCCTCTCACCACTTGCCCTGAAGGAATCATATGTCCTGGATTCCCCATGTTTCTGGTTTCTATCTGTACCAGTGTACATCCTCCTCTGGTCTAACCAGATTTGTAAGGTAGAATTCAGATCATGATAGTGAGAGGGAGGAATAGCGTTTTGTATGGTTGTTTTCTGCTTTATAGACTTTTAAATATTTCTATTTATATTTGAGACATCAAAATATATTTAAGTGTATTGTTGTTAGAATATAATATGGAAATATTAAAATATGACTAAAGCAATATAAAATAACCACTCAGGAGATTTTGTTTATAATTCATTAATTTAGAAATATTATGATATGTAAAGTGAAATGAACTTTTAGCATATTTGTTGACTTCTTAATTGCCCTAAAATACTTGATTCTAGTAACTCTAAATGAGTATACACCTGATAGCCTTTACTCAAGGACTTAAAAATATATACCAATAGTTTACTTCATTTAAATAGATGCAAGTATTAAGAATGCAATAATTTAACTGATAATTTTCTTGAATATAACTATTTTAAGCTATAACAGCAATAACCATCACATTAAGAGATCTTTTTCTAACTTTTTTCATGATTTGGGAATTTTGAAAAATCACCATTTGGGCCTATTTATAACATAAAATTGTGGAACTCTTTAGAACAGAGCATATTGTGATATAGATATTTGAAATTGTTTAAGTTTTAACTCAGGGATGCTTCATATTTTTCCTGTATTATATTACCTTTAATATCTATGAATTTATTCATCCAATGAAAATGTTTACAAAAAGCATTATTTTATTAAAAAAGAATCACTAAGGGAAATGTCAACCTTGAATTTCCTAGCATCCTGCAAACTTTTCTTAGAATTTCACAACCAGCACAATAACTAAGCTGAACCTTTCGGCCAAGAGAAAAACTGTTCCAACATGCCTTTAAAAAATCATTTTTAACAGTGTAGCATTACTATAATTTTATACTTTAAAATATTATTACACTTGGAATATTAAACTGTTTGTAGGATTTTATATTGTTATTATTATTATATTCCTGCAAGTATATTTATATGTTGAATATTGGGGTTTTTTTTGTGGATGCTTTCTTTGTTAGCTTCATTATAGGATGCCCTTTTTTTGAGCATGCTATTTTCTCCACAGGTCTATCTGGATGGGGTGGAATGGATGAGCAGTCTAGGGGTGGGGACGAAGGGACTGTTGGTACCAGAGAGGATGAAGTGGGGGGGTACTCTTGGCTGATCCAGGGATGGGGAGAGTAGCATGTGGTTCAGGATCAGAGGCGGGGTGGGTGGGTGTGGAAGGTCCAATAGGGATTGATTAAGAACTAATGTAATAGACAATATTGAAACCCGAATGGAGATTGTGTATGATGGTGGGATGGGAGGAGATGTAGGGAAGTAGAGAAAAGAACTGGGGAGTAAGGGGCATTTATAGAGATTAAATACAGGCATATACATAGGTACATATATTCATATGATGGAGAAATGGATCAATATGCATATACTTATAGGCTTAGAATTAGGACAGCAGATGGGCATTGGACCTCAATCAGGTAATTCCTGAGTGCAGGAACATTTTGTTCTATTAAATTGGCATTTCATGATGCACAGCTCCCTGACACAATCACAGAAAACAAATGTGTGCATGAACAAATATGGTGAAGGGAGCTGATGGTGCCCGGCTATCAAAACATGTACGTCTGGTGTCTTAAAGGCTTGATAGTAAACAAGCAGCCATCCAGTTCAGAAGCAACAAAGCCCAGATGGAAGAAGTACACCAGCTTATGGGACTAAGAGATACCAAAGGGATCATTATCCGGTTTCAAGAACTAATAATCATAACATTATATGCTCACTTTCCTGATATGATCGCTGATGACAAATATGTACATAAGCAACTGTGGTCAAGAAAGCTGATGGTGTGCAGCTATCAAAAGATGTGCTTCTGTAGTTTTAAAGACATAAAGGTGAATAAGTGGCCATCTGGCTAAGAAGCAAGCCCACATGGAAGAAGCATAACAGTATGTATGACCACGAGGTGTCAAAGGGATCTGGTATCAAGCATCAAAGACCTAAGAGATATATCATTATTAGTGAGGAGGAGTTCAGATTGGGGACCCAAAGCCCATCAATAAGTGAAGAGACATCCTCTTGCAGAGGGGTTATAGCGAGGAGATGAGCCAGTCTAGATGCAGTGTAGTAGCAATGAAATGTTCTCAAATGCTTCCTCCCACTGACTATCATTATCCCAATTCTGCCAGACAAATTTGGCTGGACCAGGGGGTGCACATTGGAGTAAAAAACGTGGATTTTAGGATAGATAATCCCTTTAGACTAGTGAGGGGTGGAGGGATGGTAGAGCAGAAAGGGGGAACAAATTTCTCGGATCTGCATGTGACTCCTCTCTGGGGTGTGGACAATTGGGGGGGGGGGATAGGAGGTGAGTGAAGTGACACATTATACAGTGTAAGATATGAAGAGGTAATAACAATTTGTAACTTATTGGAAGTTCATGGGGAAGGAGGAGGGGGAAGGGGAAATATGGGAAATTGGAATTAAAAAAATAAAGAATTAGAGGAAAGATGAGAAGAGGAGCTTATGCTGCAGGGGTTCAAGTAGATAATGTAGATGAATGTAGCAACATGTATACAAATATGCTTAATACAAACGATGTATTAAATGTATAAGCCCCCAATAAAATCTATATTAAAATATTATTACACTTAAGCCATCTTCATTTTAGGTAAAGTCTTATATTCTAAGAAGTCTGATGGTTAAATGAAATCCATTAGTAACTTTATGCTTGACATACATGTGTCATGTGTCCTAAAAACAGATTCACTCACCCCTCATAATGTATTTGACTTCTTTTGAGGGGTTAAAATGGCATGCATAAAGAATAGAAGAAATAAAATGGCCCTAATTGGACATCAAATATTTTAAAAATATTTCAGATTCCTTATCAACTCTCAGACTTTTTATCTATATTTTGTTTAGGCAAAAATTGCCAGGAAGATGTCGATGAGTGTGAATCCAGGCCCTGCTTTCCACAAGTAGAGTGCTTCAATACCTTCGGTGCCTATCATTGCGGTTCATGTCCAAAAGGACTTTATGGCGATGGAAAAATGTGTCATGGTAAAAGTCTGTGCCTTGTGATATGACTGCTTTGTTACCTGCATTTAATTAATTAAAATCACTCAGCATCACTCTCTTTCCCATTCAGTACAAATGCCCTGTGTCCTGCAACAAGTCAACAAGGAAGTAAATAAGACATGCCCTAGGACTTAATATATATCATAACAGAGAGTATTACATATCATTTTTAAAAAGCACAGTAAAGCTTGTCTAGTAATATAATAAGGGCTGAGCCCCAGTGGCATAAGTGGTTGAGTGTGGGACTGTGGCCCACTGGCTTGGCAGTTCAAATCCAGCAGCAGCAAGGTTGGGTAGCTCCCACGACTACCAGAGGGCAGTGACGTCCCCAAACAAACAAACAAAACAAACAAAAACCAGTAGTATAATAAGCCTGCCTACAGGAAATAGTAGACCTACTACTCATGGAATCACATCTATGGAAAGGAGCAAAGCCAGGCAAGTTTCACTAGAATGGAATCTGAGGTGTCAGATGAGCAGAGAGAAGTCATTCTGGGAAGAAGGAAGCGCATGCACAGAGCTACAGAGGAAGGTAACATGACAGCATCTCTAAGGGTCTGTGGAAAATTCAGTGTCTGAAGCACTGGAAGTAAGAGCTAGAAAGGCAGTCTGTGGCCAGCTCACTGGCCGGACGCGGGAACCACATGATAAGCAGGGTTTTTGAAACTGAAGAGGATCGTGATAAAGTTTACACCTGAAAATATTCATCTAAAGCACAGTCTGAAGAATGACCTAGCTGTGTGCAAGAAGCCGAGTCGTTCTCATCGTGGGCCGAGGAGCTAGCGGAGCCATGATTAAAGTACCTAACAATCCGGGAGCCCTGGGGGCAGAGTGGGTTCGGAGTTGGGCTGCTAACCAAAAGGTCAGCTGTTGGAAACAGCCGTCCACTCTGCAGGAGTCAGATGCGGTTGTCTGTTCCTGAAAAGAACGACAGCCTCAGACACCCAAAGGGGCACTTTAATCTGCCCTGCAGGCTCGTCAGGAGCCAGACTTAACTTGATGGCACAGAGCATGTTTTTTGGAGATCACAGATACTGACCAAGGCGAGGCAAAAGAAAGAATGAAAGAGATGGTAAGGGAGTAGACTGACATGGTTTGGTCACTGAGTGGCTACAGAATGGGAAGGGGGGAAAGAACAATTAAGTTTCAAGTGCTTGACTTAGGAGAATGGGAGTAGAATTGTCAGTCATGCAATATGCCAAAAAAATGATTTTAAAGGGGAGGATAGCAATTTCCCTTTGGATAGAGATGGAGGTCACTGTGGAATAGTCATGTGGAACTTGGAAATGAGGATTGAGTTAGCAATGGCTGTGGGATGACATTGCTTGGGGGCAGTGGATACTAAGATAAAAAAGGGGACCAAAAGATTGGTGAACACCAACATTTCAAGATTTAAATGCAAATGTCAGATACAGAAGACAGTATTAAAGAGTCATATCCTGGGTGTAATTAAGCTAATGAGACTTTCATTTTGATTAAAAATAAGGTTTAGTAATGAGGTAAGCCGTGTCTCTGTGAGTTAGGCTTTGAGCTGCTAACTTAGAAGGTTGGGGATTTAAGCTCAGTTGCCTCTCTGTGGAGAAAGAAAAGGCTGGCTATGCCCATAAATATGGAAATCCTTCGAATGGACTCAACAGCAGTGGGTCTATTGACGAGATAGCCTTAAACTTCAAATCCAGGGACCTATGGAGTGCTCATTCCTGTCATCAATTTGATTCCTACCTATAGGACCCTGTAGAACAGACTAGACCATTGTGAATTTCCAAGCCTGAAAATCTTTGTAGGAGCAGAAGGTCTCACCTTTCTTTTATGGAGCACTTGGTGGGTTTGAACTGCCAAGCTTGTGGTGAGCAGCTTACCACATAACCCAGTACACGAGTAGGGCTCTTGTGTCTAGAGACAACAAAAATGATGAGCACACAGTGTGGTATGGCAAGAAGAATTTCCTACTGTGTCATCAATTTACATTTCCCCTCAATTTCTAGTACCTAATGCCAAACACTGTTATACCTTCCACTCACTGAAGTGATCGAATACCCTTCTTTTCTGAACAAAGAGCCTGCTAACCAAGCTGGTGGGTTCAAATGGTTGATCTTTTGGTTATCAGCCATGGGCTTCACCACTGTGCCACCAGGGCTCTTTGTTAGATGTATGTAAAAAACAGCACAAAACACACAACTTACTGCCATAAAGTCAACTCTCATTCATGATGGCAGGATAGGATAGAACCGCTTTGTGGTTTCCAAGACTGTACATCTTAAAGGAGTAGGAGAACAATCCTTTTTCCTGGAGGAGTGGCCGGGGAGCTCGAGGTGCTGATCTTGTGGTTAGCAGTCCAATGCCTAACTATCCTGTCACCAGGGCTTCTGTTTGTTATAAGTACATAGACCCCAACTCCAAACCCACAGCCATCAAGACAATTCAGACTTACAGTGACCCTAAATAGGATTTCCAACACTACAAAATTTTTTACAGGATCAGAAAGCCTCATCTTTTCCCCTCAGAGTGGGAGATAGCTCTGAACCCCTGATCTTGCAGTTGGGGAACCCAGTGCCTAATACATGGGGCCAATATACCTCGGTATAGTACATGACCTAGACATTAAGTAAGGAATGAATCACTGACTCCCAAACATGGTAAGTAGAGCAGAGCATGAACAGATGTGACTGACTAATACTTCTATATTTATCCATTGTTTGGAGGTAGAGTTTCAGCCACCATCAACTGAGAATTCACTAAGCGTTACCCAGAGTCCTGCTACCATCAAAAAGGTTTTGGACACAACCAGCCACTTCTCGCACTTCATGAAATCAACTACAACTCAAATGAATAATTCCAAGAAGTTTATTTCCCATCATATGTCTGAGTTCCAACATGTGGAGCAAGCTCTCGATGCAAGCCTCAGTCTGGAAGCATCGCAAGCATCTATGAACAACCTCAGCTCTTTAAGTTTCCTCGGCAAAGCAAAGGATGTTGCGCAGAACACCATCCAAAGAGAGACAGAAGAGTATAATTCTCAGCCTGACAGCTCTTCCCACAGCGATGCACAGTATAAAGAGGGGCTTGCACCATCAGTCACTCGAGCAATCACTGTCTTGCTAGAAAAGCCTGAATCCCCCAAAATTTCACCTTGTTCTGATTCACCTTGTTTCATGGGTGTTTCTTGTGTGGCAACCTCAAATGGTCACTTCAAATGTGGACGCTGTCCATTTGGGTTTTATGGAAATGGTGTCAATTGCCAAGGTAATGTCAAACTCTTTGGAAAATTCAAACTATCTAGTTAAAATGTAATACGATTACGAAGAAATCCTTTTCTATTTATTTCTTTTTGTTGATTTCACTGGAACTTATTTTTCATTATTCTATTGTTACATTTTATGCTTTAACATTTTGAAGGACAGATAATATTGTTTTCTTTTAAAAGGTGAATATTAAGGTTAATATATAAAGTTTAAAAAGCAATGCTTATATTATGCAGTATTACAACTCTATTTTCTACATATTGTAAATGTGTAATGTATGGTCTATATATACTATGTATTGTGTACTGGGCCTACTCTGTTTCAGGGTCTATGAAACATCCTGCATCAGTAATGTCATATGATCTCTAAGAATCCTTCATCTGTAGAGTGGGTTGTTTTTCATGCTATGCAGTTGAGGAACTAGAAGCTTGGCAGTCTATTGCTTTTCCTGACAGTAAGCACCTTAGGAGATATAATGAAGGTGTGGAGATGGGCCCGATTAGCATTGTGGTTTGGATGACTTTCAACTCACAGTAGGAGCTTACCATTTGAGATGATGGATTTTAACACATTTGCTTCTTTACATAAACTATGTGGTAGAAGTGATATCTGGTTATAAATCTATAAATACTTCAAAATCATTTTATTGGGGGTGCTAACAGCTCTTATCAGTATTCATACATACATAATGTCAAGCACATTTGTACATATGTTGCCATGATCATTTTCAAAAGATTTCCTTTCTACTTGAGCCCTTGGTATCAGTTCATTTTTCTCCCTCCCCCACAGTTCCTCTGTCATGAGCCCCTGATAATTTATTCATTTTTTTCAGGTCTTACACTGACTGCTGTCTCCCTTCACCCACTTTTCAGTTGCCTGTCCCCCTGGGAGGGGGTCATATGTTGATCATTGTGATTGGCTTCCCCTTTCTCCCTTCACCTTCCCTTCCCCCTCCTGGTATCACTGCTCTCATTATTGGTCCTGAGGGAATTATATGTCCTGGATTCCCTGTGCTGCCAGCTCTAATCTCTACCAGTGTACAAGTTCTGGACTAGTCAGATTTGTAAGATAGAACTGGAATTATGGTAGTGGGGGAAGGAAGCATTAAGGAATCAGAGGAAAGTTGTATGTCCCATCAGTGCTATGTTGTACTCTGACTGGTTCATCTCTTCCTTGTGACCCTTCTGCAAGCAGTTGTCCAATTGCCTACTTTGGGACTTTGAGTCTCCAATCCACCATACCCCTCATTCACATTGATATGATTTTTTTGTTCTGGTTCTTTGATGCCTGCTTACTGAACCCATGGACACCTGGTGTCACACAAGCTGTTGTGCTTCTTTCATGTGGGATTTGTTGTTTCCCAGCTAGATGGATGCTTGTTTATCTTCATGCCTTTAAGACCCCAGATGCTATATCTTTTGATAGCCAGGTACTTTCAGCTTTCTTCACCACATTTGCTTATGTACCTGTTTTGCCTTCAGAGATCGATCATGTCAGGGAAGGTGAGCATCACATAATGCTGGGTTATTAGTGTTCTAACATTGAGGGAGTACTTGAGTAGAGGCTCAATGTCTATCTATTGTCTCAATACTTAAGATATAAATATATGAACATAGCTCAATATATTTATATAGGTACATGCCTTTATTTAGACCTCTATAAACGTCCTTTGCCTCCTAGTTCTGTCCTCTATTTCCTTTTACTTTTTTCTTGTCCCACTATCATGTTAAACCTTCATTTGAGTTTTGGTAATTTCTCTCGGTTACATTACCCTTGATCAAGTCCCACCAGGCATCCTATGCACTCCTTGCTTTTGCTTTTAGATTACTTGTTACTCCCTTGTCCCTGTTGTTTGGCACTCCCCTTAGTTCCCCTCCTGCCCTGCTTCCCCCTCTCACATGTCCCCCTGAGACCATCTCTCCTGTTTTTTTTCTTCTCTGGATTGTTTATCTCAGCTATCTTATCTGGATAGACACGTAGAGGCAATAATAAGCACAAAAACAAGGTGAAGCAAATCAACAAAAGAAAATAAAGCAACAAAAATAAAAAGGAAGGCCAATAAATAGTTCCAAATTTTCTTGTTGACCTTTATGAATACTTTCTGGCCAAGTCTTCCATGCCTGTGTCCAAAGTCTACTTTGCTTGCTTTGGCGACTTAATTGCTCTGCTCCCCTTGTTGCCATCTTGCACACCTTTAGTGTTTTGCTTCTGGCATGGTGGGCTCAGATTGGGCACAATTCCCACACTGGGTCTCCAGTTTTGTTTTCCACAGTGCGATAGCTCAGTGAGGGAAGGCATTTCTCGTGGTGGGGCCAGCTCTGTGGTCGTCTCTGCACATTGGCTGTTCCAAACAGGAAGAGTGTCCTCCAGACTTGCTGGTCCAGGATGTGTTCCACATTTTCTCCTTTACTCTTTGTTTGCTCCTGTGTGCTCTGATGAGACACGCCCCTTTCTCTGAGCTGTAGTTTCAGTGCTGTCCTCTGAAGTACATTTTCTGGGAGGGGACGGGTTGTCCACATAGTTGGGGTTGGGGCTGGCCCCACAGATCTCTCGATAGGTTCTTTGCTTAATGCCAGTATGTTGTATTTATGTCCTGGTGCACTAGGTTAAAATCTGGTCCTTTCTCCCTCTCCTGTGGAGATAACCCTTGGGTGGGTTATTGCTCTGTTCCCCCACTACCCATGTCTTTCTTTCTTTCTTTCTTTCTTTCTTTCTTTCTTTCTTTCTTTCTTTCTTCCTTCCTTCCTTCCTTTCTTTTTCTTTCCTTCCTTCCTTCCTTCTTTATCCCCCCATCCTTTTTAGTTGGCTGATATATATCCCTGGCTTGAGTCTGGTGCCTGCCATAGTACCTGGACCTTATACCAGGAATGTATGTATATAATAGTTTCCCCCCCGGGCTGAACCCTGGTGGCATAAGTGGTTGAGAGCGGAACTGCAGGCTTGGTGGTTCAAATCTAGCAGCAGCTCACAGGAGCAGTGCTGGGTAGCTCCCACAACCACCAGAGGGCAGTGATGCCCCGCCCCCAAAATAGCCTTTCCCTCATGCCCCTTTTGCATTTTTGAGCTTACCTCAGCAGACTCATGTTGTACTTGTGCTTTTACACGTGGCTCACTTCACTTACCATAATTTCCTCCAATTCTTCCTAAGTGGTGATGTTCTTCATGCGTTCATCACAGCTTTGTATGTGTGTGTGCATGCACATGCACACACACACACAAGGGTCCTCTATATATGCCAGTTTTTTAATCCATTAGTCTGTTGATGGAAAAGTTTCTTGTGATTGTCAACTGGGCCACAATTAACATTGGAGCACAGATATCTGGCACTGATTTGTTTCTTGCCTCTTTTGGGTACATGCCTGATAGGGGAATTGCTGGGTCATATGGTAGCTCAATTTCCATCTGTTTACATTACCAAACCTATTTCCATAATGGATGTACATATCCACAGGTCCACCAGCAGTGGGTGAGAGTTCCCATCTCACCAATTCTCCTCCAACACTTGTTACTTTCTGATATTTTGGATTGGACTATCTTTGAGGGTGTTAGGTGAGATCTCAGAGTTGTTTTAATTTGCATTTCTCTTATTCTCAATTACTCTGACATTTATTGGCCACTCAGATTTCCACTCCTGTGAAACTTTTGTTTAAGTCTTTTTCCCACCTCCTCAGTGGGCAGTTAGTTTTTCTCTTCTCGTAAGCTTGCAAAGTATTGGAGATTTTAGTAACAAAGCCTTTGTCTGTTTTGTCATTGCTAAAGATGTTTGCCCAATCGGTGGGCACTCTTACTACTCCCTTGGTGAATTCTTTTGATGTATGCAGCTTTTTAAACTTTACATCTCATTTGTCAATTTGTGCCTCCTTTATGTTTATGTCCTTCTCTATTATCAATAACCAATGTGTTCCCTGTGCCAAAGTTCTCAGGTTTGTCCCAATTCTCTCCTTGATGCCCCTAATAGTTTGGGCTTTTATCTCAAGGTGTGTGATCCCCCTTGAGTTTATTCTTGTCATTGGGAAGGTCTTGCTATACTTTTCTGCAGGTAGATAACCCATTTTGTTTTCTAGCACCATTTGTTGAAAAGGGCATCCACTTCCCATTTGATGTTTTTTTGACCCTTATCAAAGATCAGTTTGTCTGTATACTGATTTATTTTTGTATTTTCTGATTTTTTCATTGGTTCAAGTATCTGTCATTATATCAGTACCACACTGCTTTCACCAGTGGCTGTATAATAGATGCTAACGGCAGGTAAAGCCAGCCCTCCCACTCTGTCCTTCTCTGCCAATTCTGGGCTTCTTCCCGGTCTGTATGAAGTTGGTAAGCAGTTTTTCCAATTCTTGGATGAAAGATGATGGTATTTGTATTGAGATAGCATTAAACTGCCATAGTGCCTTGAGCAGAACTGACATCTTCACTCAATTTACTCAAGTGCGAGAACACGCAGCTGCAGGGGTAGGGTTGGGGCTGGGGTAGGGGTCCCTTTCTCCTAGTTAGAGGCACTCTGGGTAGATGAGTGGTTGAGAAATTGGGCCCAGTGACTCTGTTAGAGGGCCAGAAATACCAGGCAGGGCAGGGAAAGTGGAGGAAGGAAAGTGCAGGTCTTGGAGGAGGGATCTGCCAAGAAGCAGTGGAAGGGCCCTGTGCTTGGAGTATCCAACCATGGTTGCATGTGCCTCTACCGTGTGGCTGGCACAGTTCCTGTGTCAGATCCAGTCCTCAGGGCTCTACCATGGATCAAGGAGATGGGGTGGGATTCAGCTCGTGGTTCTGGGAACAACCCTGAACTGTTGCAGAAATTCATCGACAACTGCCAAACCCCTTCTCGGCCCCCAGATCTCCCCACTCACCAATCTCCATGGAACTCCCAGCCTGAGCGACCTACCTGGTTGCCATCTTGCCCGAAAGTCCCTGGCTATAATATTAAAATAAATGTTTACATCTTTTCTTAATCATCAGTGTTTTAAAAAATCTGATGCAAATCAAATCTTTTGCACCGAATGAAGAAGTTATTCTTTTCTGATTGTTTTGTATTGGCTGGTTTGAAACAAAATTTGAGCAAAAGAGCTGTTGGAGAATTCCTGTTGGTTTATAGTTTTACCGACAGGAACTTTATTGCGTGTGTAAATCTGTGAAAATGATCCCCAAATCCACTGCCAAGTCAGTTACAACTCACAATGACCCTATCTAGGTTTCCAAGCCAGGGGATGACAGCCTCATCTCTCTTCCATTGAACAGCTGAAGGGTCTGAACCACCAGCCTTGTGATCACAATTTATCCCTTCATGTGTTTTAGCCACTTCAGAAAGTGATCAATGCCAAACAGAAGAAAATCAGGTAGTCTTGGGGTGTTTTAGGTTTCCAATGTGTTCCTGGTGTTTAGATTTTTAAATTATGACTATCCCTAAACTTCTTCATTGCCCCCCTGAAAAAGACTAACCCCATTTACCATTAGTAACCAGTCTTAATTGCTTTTAGCTGAACATCGTCTCTGATGCATTTTAAAAGCCCCTCCTTCCCCTCATTATTGTTGTTGCTAAGGGCTCACAAACTGGGTCTCAGACCCTGGGCACAGTGGAAACACTGCCTGTTCCTGCACAATTTTCACACTTGTGTTTCAACCCATTGTTGCAGCCACCGTGTCGATCCCTCTTGTTGTTCAGAGTCCTTGGGAAGAATTCTTACCATCTTTGCTTCAAGGAGCTCTCTGGCTCTATTCCTTGCCAGACAGATTAATTTGTCCTTTTGGCAGTCCATGCTACATTCAATATTCTTATCCAGCACTGTAGTTCAAATGGACTGATTCTTCTTCGGTCTTCTGTAGTCCATGTGCAACTTTCACATGCCTAAGCAGAGACTGAAAACACCACGACGGGTCAGTTGGCCCTTATTCCCCAAGAGAATACCCTTGTAGTAATTGTAGCAGGGAATAAGTACTGGGGAAAATAATGATATAGAGAATTGTTTAATAGCAATAGTAACATTTTCAGATTTCAGATAATTCTTATTTTTATTGTACTAAATCTATGAACACTGTGTGCTTCACTGACAAATAGGTCTTTTCCCCTTGACTTTTACAGCCATTTGTAGACACCCGTGTGGAAAAAGCAGGGAATGTGTTGCCCCAAATATATGCAAATGTAAATCTGGTTACACTGGTTCTAACTGCCAAACAGGTAGGTATGATCTTTAGTAGCTTTTCATAATGAATTTTAATTAATAATTAATTTCTAAGACATGGATCTTATTTTTCACAGCTGTGTGTCATCCAGAATGTAAAAACCATGGAAAGTGTGTTAAGCCTAACATTTGTGAATGTCCTCCAGGATACAGTGGGACAACCTGCAATGAAGGTGATAGTTTAAATTCAAAGCCAAGAAGTAGAACCAAAATAATGTTTTACCTTTAAAATATTTTCTAAAGATAACTTAGCTTTACAGTCTTTATACTACTATTTATTTATTAATGTTGGTGAGTGATTATGACCTATGTCAATTTTCATTTGAAGCACTTTTATTTGTAGCTTTTTAAAAGAGCCTTGGTGGCTTAGTGGGGTGCATGCTAGACTACTATTCACATGGTCAGTAGTTCAAATCTACCAACTGATCTGTGCAAGATCTAAAGTGACCACATTTTAAGTGGGACACCATTGACCGGGGGGGAGGGGGTTGTCTTGATTAAAAATTTGGTCTTTATAGAGCAACAAAAATGTTTGTAGAACGCAAAAATAGTATTGTATTCTATCTATTTAATTTCAAAATGCTGTGGGACATTGTTAAATTGTTAAAAAGCGGGACATCTGGTCACTTTATTAAGATGACGTTGTCTGCTCTGTTAAGATGTAAAGTCCCAGAAACGGCTGGGCGCAGCTCTATCCTGCACAGAGTCAGTCTGAGTCAGGCCAGACTTGATGGCAGTACCTGACAGTTTCCAAAATGATAGCTTATACAGCAGAAACTGGGTTTATCTTTGGCAAAATTATTTCCCAAAATAGTTGCTTGATATTTAGTTATAAGATGTCAATTTTAGCTTGAGGCAAAACACTTCCATCCTTGAATGCATATTTAAATATGTCATGCCAAGGAATTATTAATTGCTGAATCTAAGATATCAGGTAATAAGAAGAACTATGAAAAATGATCTTTTAAGAATAGCTAAACTTGGGGCTGAGCCCCGGTGGCGTAGTGGTTGTGGGCGGGACTGCGGCCCACTGGGATGGAGGTTCAATTCCAGCAGTGGGGCTGGGTCTCCTACTCCCACCACCGGAAAGCAGTGATGCCCCCCCCAAAAAAAAATAATAGCTAAACTTTGCCGAGCCCTGGTGGTGCAGTGGTTGGGTGCAGGGCTGCAGCCCACAGGGTTGATGGTTCAAATGCATCAGCAGCTCTCCAGGAGCAAGGCTGGGCTTCCTACTCCCATCAGGGCAGTGATGTGGAGAAAAAAAAGAATAGCTAAACTTTATCGTTTCATTGCCTTAATTTCCCTATATATAAAAAGAACTCACCGTCATGGAGTCAGTGCTGACTCTTAATGAACCTGGGTGGGGGTCTTGACGGGAGTCGAAAGTCCCGTCTCGCTGCCATGGACTGCCAACCATGAGGACAGTAGCCCAACCCGTACCCGCCAACCACCAGCCCTCCCTTTGAGTTTATGTATTGGCATCTCTAAAATGGATTTCATTTTCTGATGCAAATTTGCTGCTTATTTTAATGGTAGTATTTAAAAATAATATACTTCGTTAAATGACTTATGTGTTTATTAAAAAATTGTGACTGATCTTCCACCCTTTTGTGACAAGGAGACGCATCACTTAGCAAATTGTAGTAAAATTAGGGTGAATGAATGAAAGCATTCAAATAAATGTCAAATGAAAATAACTGGGGAAATGTAGACATGTTCATTCATGTATTGGGAGAAAAGGAACAAACCAGCAAACCCTACCCTTTCTAAGACTGCTCATCTTTCTGACACAGACTGCCACTTCTTCTCCCACTGAGAAAGTGGGGTTAGCCACTCAGTTAGCAGCTTAGCATTTAATCACTGCTCCCTCAGGACTCCTTTCATTTATAGGGTAGAGACATATAAGTTTAAGTCTCAATTTTTTAAGAAAATCATTTTATTGGAGCTCTTAAAGCTCTTATCACAATCCACCCATTCATTGTGTCAAGCACATTTGTAGATTTGTTGCTATAATTTTCAAAATATTTTCTTTCTATTTGAGACCTTGGCATCAGCTCCTAATTCTCCCCTATCTCTCCCCACCCTCCTTCCCTCATGATCCTTGATAAATTATTAATTATTATTATTTTCATATCTTACATAGTCTGCTGTCTCCATTCTTAAAAGAAACTTAAAGTCAGGCACACATCAAAATAAGCAAAAATGTTATAAACCAAAGCGTGCCAATGATGTATGGCTACTAATTCACATAGTCATTCTACTAAGTTAAATATCACTCTTAAAAAAAACCTCAAAACAATGAGCTTATTGTAAATTGCTCTTTAATGATGGCTTTGCACATAATTTCAAAACATCTTATTAAGAGCTGGCTCCTATGTCCGCAGAACACTGTAGCCCCCCTTGTCAGCATGGTGGCACGTGCTTGCCTGGACGTCTGTGCACTTGTCCTTATGGTTTCGTAGGACCAAGGTGTGAAACAAGTAAGTAAAGCTCTTGTGCACTCTGTTACAACCATATGCTCCTTTAACTCGTTGATGATTTGGCAGCAGATGATAGGAATCTAGATCCTAAGTAAAGAATGTAAGTCGTGATTTATTGCCCCTGTTATGACCATCCTGATTTTCACAGAATACAACCACAGGTGGGGTCTGAGCCCCGGTGGCGTAAGTGGTTGAGTGCGGGAATGAGGCCCACGGACTTGGCGGTTCAAATCCAGCGGCGGCTCTCAGGAGCAGCACTGGGTAGCGCTCACGACCACCAGAGGCAGTGGTGCCCACAAAAAACAAACAAAAAAAACCCATAAAAAATTAATACAATCACAGGTGGTAAGTACTACCATGAAGAAGTTTGTTCTTTGAGAGAGCAAGAATTTCTGTTTGGTATTTGCATAAAACACCAATATATCTAATTTACATTTATGTCTGCTGTCATCACAAAAATTTTCCCAAGTCACCAATGCTTGTTTACCGTTCAATTTTCCCCCCCTTTCCATTTGTATTAACAACAAATGAATTTGAGGTGCTCATACTCAACTTCAAAGCCAGTCTAAATTACACCTTTTCTTTCTGGTATTATTCATTAGTAGATGTGATTGGCTATTATAAGCTGGGTAGACAAAAGCAGCAGTATGTCACTTCCTAGTCTTATTCACCTTTCTTTCATTCTCATTGTATGATCGTAGTGGTTTGTAGCAGACACTGTGAAAATGGAGGTGAATGTCTTGCACCAGATATTTGCCAGTGCAAGCCTGGCTGGCATGGACCCACCTGCAGTACAGGTAAAATCAGAAATATTGCTGAATGACTATTTCTATTAACAGAGATTTAAAATGGGGCAATGTCCTAAAGACTTGATAAAACTGATGTGACAAGACTGATATGGAAGTCAAATTTCGGGGTGCATTTTTATGAAAGTCAGGCTACTGTTGTTTTGATCCCAACAGATTGTGATCCAGGTGTGGCGGAGCAGAGTTATGCTCCACAAGGCTTTCAGTGGCTGGTTTTGGGGAAGGATAGCATCTTCCAAAGTGCCTCTGTGAGGACTCTTAGCTTCCAAATTATGGGTAGCCCCTGAGTGTGTTAGCTCTTAGTAATGCCCAAGGACCCCAGAATTTTAAAAACTTTATCTATAACCCTGATTGTTTTTCTTCTTATATTAGATACTCAATATTGTGCAGCTTTACTGAAATTCTGTCCACGCCCTCTACCTTTCTCGGTGTCTTTATATTTTCTTGTGTCACCTGTTTGAGTGCAAAGAGAAACAGAGCTTTGTTGCACTTTCTATGTCTGTTAAGTTTTTGGTCATGTATGCTTATTATGTATCATTGAACATCCAAGTAATTCTGAATGAAGAAGACACCCATTATTTTAGGACTAATGCAATTCCCTTGATTTTTCAAGATACAGGCTTGCCTTTTTGACAGAAGTGTTTGTGCCTATCTACGCTTAACCTAACCTTGTGATTTTCTTAATGTCCACTCAATTAAACATTTATGATTTATCAACTCTTGTGTGAGCCATGATGTAAGGAGAGGCTACGATCAATATAATTTCCTCCATATTGCAAATAGCATATTATTAGTGTAGAATATGTTGATAATAAAAATTGACTGTGATAAAAGAATTATGATAAGCAATGTAATTGGTGTAGTTAGCTCCTTGGAAGCAGAGAAGGGAGAAATTGATTGCAGCAAATGGAATGTAGAGTGAAAGTGTTGAAAGTCATTATCAGAGGATGCGTAGGCTCCCCTGTGAAAGCTGGAATTTGGAAGGCAAAGGTGGAAGCATGGCAAAGAAGAGAAACCAGAAAGTGGTTTTGAGTGTATCCGAATTGGCAGACAGTGTTCCTGCTTGAATAGGGGTGACATAAAGAGTTAGACTTGGCCAAATGCACTTGAGCAGATTAGAAGCTATGCAGCTAGTGCTGCTAAATCATCTCTTTCTTTTTTTTTTTTTGGACTCCTTATCATTTCTGTAGTTTCCCAAGGGCATTCGAATTCTAATCATAGCCTCCACATTCTTTGGAATTATTTGTAAACTGAGTGAACACAGAGTCAAACGCTATTAACCAGTTATTTAATTTCTCCTCTTTTATGTTTGGCAAAGTCTAATTAAATATAGGTTATAGCTTTTACTTGCAATAAAAGTAAAGTATTTCATTATGCACTGCTTTGTTCTTCTGTGTAGCTTTTGTGAAAAAAGTAAAATTTTATGGTCTCTTTTCTTCTGCTGTTCATTAGCTTTGTGTGACCCTGTTTGTCTCAACGGTGGCTCCTGTAATAAGCCAAATACTTGCCTCTGCCCAAATGGATTCTTTGGGGCACAGTGTCAGAATGGTAATTATCCTTTCCTTGCAAAATTCAATGGGAATGTTATTCATACACCAAGCTTTGAGGGCGCTGGAAGAGACATGTTTCTAAGGGGAGGGAGTTATTTCTGTGGATATGTTATTTACTGTATTTCTTAAGACACTACAGGTTTGCCACTGAATAACCAGTGCATAGAAACATATCAGTTATTGTATAAAAGGGTTATACTCATCTAATATATACTTGACTTATAGCCTTGTCACTTGTCTGCACAGTGTCAGAGGACTGAAAAATAAAGTTCTTTTGCAGACTATTATAATGCAATGGCATCATGTTTGCTGCCTTCACAGCCAAAAAAAAGTGGATTTATGTTTAGTCTAATGCTCATTACCATCCCATGATCTCTGTTGCATTTATTTTCACCCAACATTTAGGAACAGCTGACTATGTACCACATTATATAAGGTGATGTGGGACACAAAGTTCATCATTTCCACCCTTCATGGTTGCTATTTTTTAAGTCCTTCCATAAATTATAATGAATGTTGTTATTCCCATCAGAACAATGGAATTCCTTGAGGCTGACAGAGCAGTGATGAAATAATGTCAATAAATGATAAAATGTGCTTTCTGCATTTTCATACACTAAATATCTACAAAATACAGGATATATCGTATGTATATACGATCTAATTACCATCTAATTAGTCACCATCTAATTAGTGAAATCTGTACCTCCCTTGCATGTGACACTTTAATTTACAATACCATTTTGGTTTGTTTGGAGTTCTGCTAGCATTCTCAGGATGTTAAGGCAGAACAGAAACCATCACTCAACGTGAACTCTGTGGACAGAGGAAATTAGTTTCTTTCATTCTGATTTGCTTAAGAAATTAGTTTGAGAAATGAAATGAAGTAAGGGCTACCTTCGGTTATATTTTGAAAATCAGGAGACAATGACGAAAGACTAGAGAATATGCCAGAGTTTCAGGTGTGACTGTGAGGGGGCAGAGGCAGCAGCAGAAAGGGGTTATGCTTCTCATGCTACTTACAGTAGAGGGGAAGTCTAGCAAGAAAACTTGATTTTCTCCAAAACTTACATGCCAGCCTATACAACTGGATAATGAAGAATGTATTAAGTAGAATTAAATTGTCTGTTGAACATACGAAGGAGCTTTAAAAAGTTATAGAAAAATAGAAAACATGGATTTCTCTGCACAAACCTTTCGAAGTCCTCCCATGTCCCAAATGCCATGTACTTCAAAAAAATCTCACTGCTGTCCATCTAACTGAGAAGCACACCAGCCTTTGTGATCATGAGGTGTCGATGAGATCAGGTAGCAAAGACCCGGAACAAAAAAATCAAATCAATCTGAATGAGGAGGAGCACAGGGTGGACACCCAAAATCTGTCTGTAGACAATTGGCCACCTCCTTACAGAGGGGTCACAAAGAAGAGAAAAGCTATGTAGGGTGCAGTATAGCACTGATGAAACATGCTTTCCTCTAGTTCTTTAATGCTCCCCACCCTCTCTATTAGGCCCCAATTCTACCTTACAAATCCAGCTAGAACAGAGCATGCACATGGATACAGATAAGAGCTGGAAACCACAGGGAATTCAGGACAGATAAACCCCCTCAGTACCAACAATGAGCGTAGAGATACCAGGAGGGGAAGAGGAAGGTAGACAGGGAAAAGGGGATGCTGATCACAATGATGATGTACATAAAACCCCCTCTCTGAAGAATAGGCAACAGAAAAGTGGGTGACTAGAGACATCGGTCAGCGTAAGACATGAAAAAGTAATTACAATTTATAAATCATCAAGGGTTTGTAAGGAAGGGAAATGAGTCGATACTAAGGGGCTCTAGTAGAAAGAAAATGTTTTGAAAATGACGATGGCAACAAATGTACAATGTGCTTGCTACAATGGATGAATTTGTGGATTGTAATAAAAGCAGTAAGAGACCCCAGTAAAGTGATTTTAAAAAATCTCACTGCCATCGACTCAATTGTGACTCATAGATCTGCTAGGGCAGAGGAGAACTGTCCTTGTGATTTTCCAAGACTGTAAAGTGTCATGGGAGAAGAAAGCCTCATATTTCTGTCAAGGAGCAGCCCCGCGAGTTTCCGAAGCCCCCAGCAGCACCCATAGGAAACAGACTCCAGCAGTGTGAAGGAAGCAGCTCTGGCAATATGCTAGTGTCGCCAACTAATAGCTCCTCATGAAAGCTGAACCCTTTGGCTCATGCTGGTGGGTGATTGATTCATCAACCTGAAGTAAATAGATGTGGAGAGATTGTCCCTAAATCTTACGGTTCCCAAAATGGGTGTGTGGTACATTTTTACAATGTATGCCCTTTCTTTCATTTTCTTCTCTATTTTATGTGCATTGCTATATCAGCATGCATATACTATTCTATTCAAGTCTTTGTAAAGAGTTATAAATCATAGCAAGTCTTCTACTTTTCCCCCCTTCTTTTTCTTTCTGTTTCTACTCAGTGGCATTTCCTCTGGTGATTTTGTAATCTAGATAATCAATTTCCCTAATAAGCTAGAAATATCTTAAAATTATATAAATGGAAGGCAATTTCTACCTTAATAAATCGTTCTAGTATAGCACTCCAGGAGAAAATGTGGACTCAGTCATTAATCAGAAAAGATTCACCCTGAAAGAGTGGGAACCATCTACTTACTGAAAGCACGAAATTATATTATTTCATAGCTAAAAGCCCACATTATATTCTTTTGTCAATATCTTTTACATTGGAAGACTCTTCCTTCTAGTGTTTAGCAGTTAAGAAAGCCGCTATTCCAGGAGGTTCTAATGAAAATTAGCCACAGGCATACACCTTGTTAAAACCAATTCATTTAACATACCTTTGTAAGACAGTAACCCTAAGTCTGATCTCTCTGAAAAAGGAAAACTGCCAGCTGGTTGGCTCTGACTCCCAGCGAACCTACAGGACCATGTCTGACGGCGGCTGTGGGTTCTCTGACTGGAACCCTTCATGAGAATAGAAAGCCTAGCGCTTCCCCCTCGGGACGGCGCGTGGTTTGAAACTGCTGATTTTGCCCGTGGCAGCCCACTGCTCAGAATATGATCGACGATTTCAGAAAATTCTTCATCCACCTAATCAGAATGCAGGGAGAGATGTAGAAAGAAACCCCCACACCTCAAGGCTGTTCTACAACTATTTTTAACATGTGAAAGAAACATGATACAATAATCATCATTTCATAAAATATTATATCAGCCTCTGAATTCTATGGAACAGAATTGCATGCACAGAAGATTCTAGCAAAAAGTATTCAAGATTAGCCAATAGATTGTTCCTAACAAAACTAAGGATTTACTGTTGAAATTTATACCAAGCCTTCATAGGAATCAGTTATTTATAAAGTTCCAACTTCATTATCAGCAGCCATTCAAGTATGCATTTTTGAATGTCACATGATAAGTTGAAATTCTTCTGATTTCCAGGAAAATGTTAATGGTCTATTTTTAGCTCCATTTCAATTTGTTTTCTGGGTTTTGTCCAGGCTACTGCATTCTTCAACCCAAAGTGTGCTAGGACAGAAGTGAAGCCTCATAACATATGCACTATCGAAGCAAAGATCCCATTAGTTTTGAACATTTCTGCAATACATTTCAGCTGGTGCTAACCCACGAGCAGCTTATAGCTATACGCATTGGCTTTTATGATCTAGAAAGGAGTTTTAATGACTTGCTGTTGTGATCTTTTATTTTAATAGCGCATCTCTCTGCCTGTGACCTTAGAGCTAACAAGTACATAATGCCATCTATAATAGATAATAATTGCATGTGCACTATTCACAGACCACTGTTCTTATGCTCTTTCAGCTATCTGTCACCCTCCTTGTAAGAATGGTGGTTACTGCAGGAGAAGCAATGTCTGCGCCTGTCCTGAAGGATATGCTGGCAAGAGATGCCAAATCAGTAAGACACACCTAAATCTATTTGCCAAATACAGGTAAAGCCTTCACAAAAGAGTTTCCCCAGAACTCCCTGTCAAGTCTCTTCTTACTCATCGTCACTCCAAAGGACAGAATAGAACTGCTCCGGGGGTGGGGAGAGGGTTCCCAGGCTGTGGATATTTACAAGAGCAGATATTCTCACGTTTCCCCCATGAAGGGGCCATGGGACTTGAACCATTGAATCTGGGGTCAGCAGCCCAACATTTAATCCACTGTACTGCAGGTTTCCGTGGTTTCTGTATAAGGACTAATAGTTCATACTTTCACCCTTAGGCATCTGTGATCCTATGTGTATGAATGGAGGGAAATGTGTAGGACCAAACATTTGCTCATGTTCTTCTGGTTGGAAAGGAAACCAATGCAACATACGTAAGAGGAATAAGCCTAAAATACTGTCTTTCTTCTTGGTGGGGACATAAGGTGTTGAAAATAAAAAGGTTTTTCGTGGTTTGTGTATGCTGCTCCTTTAGAGCTATCATGTTAAACCAGAAGAATGCAAATGTAAAGCCACGCGAACTCTTTCTTTCAGAACAGCAGAGGAACACATTTCCTCCTACAAAATGATTATTTGACATCAACCACTACTTCAGTATATATTTGTGGAAGTGAAAAATGGGAAGCAGCATAAATGCCCAATAATTGGGGAGAAATTAAATCGCAGGGCATACACACCTTACAATCACATTTTCCAAGACTGTGTAATGATGCTAAAAAAGCTTCTTGGTAAAATATTAAGGGAAGAGATATTTGGATCCTTTGCCTTTGAACCATCACTCTGCTTTCTCTCTTTCAATTTTTTTTGTTGGTAATAAGATTAGGCTAATAGCTACATTTCCAACTTGCTTATATTTGCAGCCATCTGCTTTCAAACCTGTCAGAATGGTGGTGAGTGCATTGCTCCCAGCACATGCCTTTGTCCTGCTACCTGGGAAGGAATCGAGTGCCAAAGACGTAAGCCTACAAGATTTGTCAACTAGACGCTATGATGCTAAATCTGTTGTAATAGCCATGAGGATCCAGATGCTAAACTTTTCTTTAACGTTTGGTTTTAGAACTTTTTTATGTACATAATACCTATTGAAGAAAAAGTATAATATAGCAATGATTTGTGTAGCATAACTCCAAACCCAATCTACTGCCATGGGTTTGATATTTGCACAGAAGGATCTTATTAGACAGAGTGGAGTTGCTTCTGTGAATTTCTAGGACTATCAAGCTTTATGACAGCCTCCCCGTACTCCCGCTGAGCAGCGGGTGGGTTTGAGCCCCGTGTGGCCAGCAGTCCAGAGAACCACGAGGACTCCTTTGTGTGGCATCATATCCCATGACATTTCCATCACGTAATTGCACCTCAGAGGGCAGCGTGGGTAGAACCGCTTGTTGGTTTTCCTGGCTATCCATCTGCACAGGAGCACAAAGCCCCATCAGTCTTCTGAGGAGCAGCTGCTAAGTTTGAACCACTGACCTTGGAATTGGCAGCTCAATGAGTAGCCCACCTTGACACCAGGGCTCCCTTGGTGTGGCAGAGCATCTTACCTGTGGTTTTTGAGTCTCCGATGACGTTCCCTCTGGTGTGCTTCAGATGGTTTTAATATGCAGAAGTATAATTGTTCTTCAGAGCATCAGAAAAATCCACTTCCTTTGGGATATTTTAGAAAATATAAAAAAGAAATTAGTCAATCCAAATGCTAATACTCTAAGCTAATTCGTGGGACTATTTTGGTATTTTAATAGATTTCTGTACAATGTTAACAATAATTTGCTATAGAGATGAGATCTCCCAAATTGAGAAAACTAATATTTTCTGTGATTTTGCACTATGAAATTTTGAAGTTGTTGGTTAAAATATGAACAAAGATTCACCGTAAAGACAAAATTATAAATTAATTTTCCCCCTCAAATGATGAGTACTTATATAATTTCAAAATTGATGAAACAAAGTGTATCATAAACTAACTTTCACAATTGCAATACAGCGATGGCCTGTCCCTAGAAATAACTGCCGTCTTTGAACTTTTTCAGACATTTTGCTGCATCTATGCAATCAGACACTTTGAATGCAATTTTGGGGACTCTTCTTTATATTAATAGTCACTGCTATTATAATTTATGTATTTTCTTATTTGAAAATATTATCCAAGCATTAGCACTTGCAGCAGAAACATGTGTGCAAACATTAAGAATTCATTTTCAGAGAATGCTGAAAAGCTATTATGTGTTTCACTGCTAACTACCAAGTCAGCAGTTCAAAACCACTGCCTCTCAGTAGGAGAAAGAGAAGGCTTAAATCTTGTTTTTAGGGCCTTCAGATCCACTAGGCAGTTGTGCCCTATCCTATAGGGTCGCTGAGTGCCATTGACTCGATGCCAGTGAGATCGAGGTTGTTGGACTTTTGTTTTTGTTGCTATCTAGTAGTTGTAAACGGCCGGAGCCCTTGTAGTGCAGTGGTGATGTGTCGGGCTGCTCTCCTCATGGTCGGCAGGTCAAAACAGCCAGCACCTCTGCAGGAGAGAGACTGGGCTTGCTGCTCCTGTGACCAGTCACGCCTCAGAAACCCACAGGGAGTCACTATGAAGCAGCGTTGATGTGATGGCAGTTGAGTGAGTGATGGGTGTAGATTGAGTTGCCTGTAAAAGCACAGCCTGCTTTATGCACCCCGAAGGATCTTTGTGGACTCAGAAAGTTCCCTTTCAAATGTTTCAGAACTGTCCCAAGAGTGATATTATTTGAACAATAGGTGTTCCGGCAAAGAAAGCCTGCTGGTACTGCAAGTGCTAAGTGTTGGACAGCTTAACGGTTCAAACTCACCAAATGTTGTCTTGGGGAAAGAGGAGACTCTTTCAGCCAAGATTTACAATCTGGGAAACCCAGTCTACCCTGTTGTACAGGGTCGCTAAGACTCCAAATGCATTCCTTGGCGATAACATTGACTTTGGTTATTGGTTTTGTTTTTAATGTTACTGCCATCTGCTGGGAAGTTGTTGTACCAAATTTTAAAACTGACGACGGCTCCTGATGTTTCCTCAACTGTGGAGTCCCTGTGCCTCCTTCAAACTGCCCCACTGCCCACAGCAGCCCTGCTGACGAAGCAGCTCCTTAATGTGTGACTTACACCAGAGGGAGCTTATTTTTGAAATATGCAAGCTTTCGATATAAGATACTGAAACAGTACTTCTCTGAAAAATGACTATATGGTCCATAATGCCATCTTCTGCTTATGCTCACTTACCATTAAAGGAACTTATGCCCATATCATTTTATCAAATTCCATCATGTAATGCACTCAAACTTTCTTCCTATGTTGAATATTCTTTTTATTACTATTGTGGGATCAAATTTATAATAAAAGTAGATATTTTACTTTTGTGTCAAGAGAGATCCTTTCCATGAAGGTAAAGTTGCCTGCTACAAAATCAATCTGCCAGTGATTTGTCCCCCCCCCACTCTTTTTATTTCTCTCTCAAAATGGCTGACAGCCATTGCAAAAACTGCAAATTGGAAAAACGCCCCCTCACACAAGAAGCCATTCCTAGCAAATGGAAAACTGTGAGACTAAAAAGGGTTTTGCTGAAAGAATCCAGGTTTCCATAATGGTGGTGTATTTATTGGCATGAGAGGGGGAAAGTTAGCGTGATAACCACAACATTTTCCAGAGAGACACCAGCACACCTTCTTTGACCTGTGATTAGATGAGAAAGGCTTGGCTTCCAGTGGGGTTTCGTGAGAACCCAGAAGTGCCTGCACATGGAGAAGTGACTCTTTCATGAAGTTACTTTTTTGGAGTGTAGTAGAACCCAGACCTTGATGCTAATCCAAGCTAGAAGGAGCATCAAGAGGCGAGACACTCAAGTTCTGAATCAATTTTTTCCCATAAGAAATAACTGAAAATGGATTAATCTGTTCTCAGCCACCAGGTTTTTACCCTAACCTTGCCTTTTTTTAATTAAAAACATTAAACAGAAATTTCAAAGTAAATAAGTTCAGAATTAAATGATATAATTAATTTAAATAGAAACACAACATTAAGAAAGTGTTTAACAACTACAGTATGGCCCATACCTTGAGATTGATGAGGATCTGATTCCATGGACACAGATGGGGAGAGGAGGTTTGGAGAGGGAGTCATTGTTTGGAAAGGAAATTCTTTCCATAACATCAACTAGTAACTGCTTTTCAGGGAGTTTTTCCCCCTTCTTTGACTTTTTACAGGGATCTGGCTGGCTTTATCTAATCATCATCATCATCATCATCATCTGTGTAGCGTGGTCTGCTGTTGGCGTTTCCTGTTTTCTAAAAGGGTTTACTAAATTATCATCAACAATATCGCTAACACGGTTAACCAGTTCCTTGTCACGATGATTCTTTTCAAAAACACCTCTGTTTTAGCACCCATAGTTTTTTTTTTAATCTAAAAACAGTACAAAAGTCACAAAACTAAGAAAATTATAGAAAAATGCTTGGAACACAGCTGCAAAAGGTTTAAACAATGCATACTAACAACAACAACTAATGCTGAGTGACCGAAACATGAACTGCTTTTGTTTACAAAAATCATTTGCCTCAGGTCAGATTTCGATGTTTTGTTCAAGCTCTGATGCAAAATTTTCTCGACATTTCTTGTGATATCAGATTATGTCCAGTACTGATGTAGTCAAGTTCCGGGCTTCCACTGTTCCTCAAGCCCCAAACCAAACCAGCGGCCAGCCAGGCCCTTCTGACTCATTGCCATCCACTTAAGGTTTCCCAGGCCATGCATTTGTACAGGGGGAGAGTCTTATCTTTCTCTCGCAGGGCTGCCAGCGGACTCGAACCCCACATGTTGTGGTTAGTACACTCTCACCCTCCAGTGCCATTAAATACGCCATCATCATGGAAACCTCTATTCTCTCATCAAAATCCTTTTTAGTCTCACAGTTTTCCATTTCCTAGAAACAGTTTCTTCACATATGACGGGGCATTTTTCCAAATTGCAAATTGTCTATTAAATTATGGAACAATCAAATATTGATCCTTTTAAATTAATACATTATTATATTTCCACATGATTCTAAGTGTTATAAGCATTTTCTCTATATGTAGATAATGAGATAGATATATAGGATGCCAAGGTATGGGTTTTTTTAAATTGGGAGAGATTTCAAAAAAGAACCTTCTAGTATAGTCAGCATGAAAATCTGTAAGAAATTTTCAATAGAATTGGTTTACGTTTAAGTCCTAATGATTGTATGTGATTTTGTTTTCCTTCATATATTGTATTGGCTAGTATTGGATTTTTCTCTTTTTAGTTCTTGCTAAATTGTTAAAAATAAATTATAAATGTAATGTTCTGTTAGTATTTGACTCTCCTCTCACACAAACTGGGAAGTGGGCAAAGTTCTTTAAAATGTAGCCTATGTGAGTTCCTGATTGCTCAATAACATCTTTACAGAACTACTGAAATATTGGTTAGAGATTTGGGTGTATGTTTTTGTCTATGTACATGTATGTGCGCTTTCCGTTTGCAGGCAGATGGGAGTGCAGACATCCATTCATAGTGCCTTATAACATACTTTAGGGCAGCAGCGACGAAATAGCTTCAGATAACTGGAAAACATGTCATAAGTACTCCATGTCAAAAGATGACAATGGTAACATTTGTGTATTACAGCAATTTGCAATCCCATGTGTCTTAATGGAGGCAGATGTCTATTACCCAATGTGTGTTCTTGCCCCACTGGATATTCTGGAGTCCGATGTGAAAAGAAAATTCAGGTATTTTATGTGACTATTATCTATTGACATCTGCATATCTTCCCAGATAATCAGTTTGATTGCTTTCATCTATCTGCTTTATTTCTGAAAGGTGAGGGGGGGGTGGTGGTGAGTGCTGCACAAGAGCTGAATGTTTGTCTCTAACATTAAAAAGTGATTTCATATTAGAATCATTATAGAATTTTCCATAGAAAATTCTAATGTGCCCTTGAGGAATTTCAACTGCAGCACCCCATTTCTTGCTAGTGGTGCTGAAGGAGAGCAAATATTCCAACATCAGTATTTAAGACACCACTTTTTCTATTTGACCAAACATTAGCTGGACGGCACCCCTTCAAATGAAACTCTCACTCCTAACTCAGTAACTCATGGTGCCGTTAACTTGAAGTAGTCCTCAGTAGTTTTCAGTGGGTTGTGTTTCTGTGATCAAATCTGTGTTGATAAAAGTTAAATTGCTTTTTGTAATCTAAATTGCTTTTTGTCTCTAATCTTAAATTTTCTTCTATCAACTGCCAAGATATTTTTGAGGGTCAGCATCCCCCCGGTGGTAGAGGGATTGGGCTGCTGACCTAAAGCTGGGCAATTCAAGGCCCCCAGGTGCTCCGTGGGAGGAAGACGAGACTTTTTCTCCCTTACAGAGTGACCATTCTCTCTGCCCTACCAGGTCGCTGTGATTTGCAGTCACCTCTATGGCAATGATTTTGTTGGTGTTTGAGAGTCGCCATGAGTCAGAATAAATTTCCCAGCACCTCACACTACTCATACAAGCCAGAGTGGTTCCAACAATCACAAAGTAATGCAGCAGAACTCTCAGAATATTCTTAAAACTAATTTGTATTGGCTCTAAAATCAGTGTATGTTAGAGTACTCTGATTTGAAGGGAAATATTAAAAAAAGTTACTCTGACTGTGTGAATTTGACTACTTCTCTCTATTTCTACTTTTGGCTTTTATTTACATCTAAGAATTTCCTTACAGAATCAGACGTTTATTATAGTCATTCCTCATAATGTTGTTTCAAGGACTGGAACCATGTTAAGGAAAGAACAGATGTTTATATGAAGGGAAAGGGGGAAAATATAATATATACAAGAGGCTGTGATAACTATTTCTTTTATAAGAATACTACATTAATTCCAAGGAGTTGGAGATTAAAGATGTCCCAAATGTCAAAATTTCCAAGATGCTATTTTGTTCCATTTCCCATTCTCCCCTCTCGCTGATACGCCTCCCTTGAGTCTAGTTCTCCAGGTTCTGTGATTCAAGGCAATTTCATACAGAAACTCTAGCAACTTTGAAGAATCATCTCATGTGTCAATGGGTGCTGTTCAGTCTTAAATTTGAGGGTCAATCAAAGGCAAGCCAAATTTGGGTCCAGAACAAGAAGGCAAAACTGTCTAAAACTTACAACAAGTCTTCTTGTTTCTATAAAAGCTTGCTCAGGAATTAAAGATATGGCTTTCCAGGTGAGGTGAGGAGGTGTGAACTGTATGTGAACATATACTATATCCAAGAAAAACAAAGGATGTGATCTTATGTCACACACCACACTAAGATAAAGTCCAAGATATCCCAAGGACCCAAAGGGTGTGGCTTCATTCATAGTCTCTAAAGTCAGGTATTAATTACACCGTAATCCTGGCTGTCAGTGTAGCAGAAACTACCCTCCACAATGCAACTTTGGCCATAGTCATGTAAAGACCAGGATTATATCACTTATCATAGGAATTGTGGCTAAAGGAGTCATGTTAATGGACTATTCTAAAAGTTCCCAGAAAAAAAGGAATTAAAAGACACAATAGTTTGTCCACAAACTTTTTGAAGTGGTGTTATTAAGTGCCATCTGATCCATTCTGACCCATAGAACCCGATGCCCCACAGAACACAACCCTGCCAACCTGTGCCCCACTCAGAATTGTTTTTTGAGCCCACTGAATATTGAGAAAACATCCCAGCCCAGTCCAGAACAAGTCCATAAATCCAATATTAGCCCATATTTCCATTACCAATGTAAAATTTCCTCTTCAGATTCATGCCACACCTGCAATGATGTCGAATGCAGGAAGCTCACAGAGCAGTGAGTGCAGAGTCTCGTGGATCCAGTGCTGGTATAAGCATCTCGGTGCTGGCAGGGGTAGCTTTGTGACTTCTCCAGCTCCAGGGCACTTGTGTAACTCCCTCTGTCTTACCTGCAGAAAGTCTTGTAGGCAGTGTGTGCCCCACCTCCAGGGAGCTATTTATCTACTGAGGGGCTCCAAATGAGGTCATCGAGCTGCAACTTGAGTGAGAGGCTAAACTCCACCCCTTTCACTCGTAGAAGTCTCAGATTCACAACACATTATGTAGTTACCACACACAGTAAAGAAAAAGAGGTAACATATAATGACCAAGGATTAAAGTGATTGTCTACTGCTCATTTAAACTTGATTCTCTTCTTTTTACCACAGGTAAAACACCATTGAGTCATATCAAGCATATAAATTGCAAGCGTGTGTCATAAGGAATGAGCTCTTTTATTCACAGAAATGAAGATAACTACTTGTTGTTTATCTGAACATCAGTTAAAGAACATTTTAAAGATTATAGAAACTTCTAAATATGAAATTATCTTTATCTTAGTTGTCATTGTTAGAGAAAAGAAAAGAAATCCAAGTTGTCTAAATAGGATGCTGACTTTTACATTTACATATTAAATGAATTTACTGATGTATCTGATGTTTCTGATTTTTTTTTGTTTTTGGGGGCATCACTGCCCTCTAGTGGTGGGAGTAGGAGGCCCAGTCTTTGCTCCTGTGGAGCTGAAATTGAACATCCATCCTAGTGGGCCGCAGTCCCGTGCACAACCACTACACCACCGGGGCTCAGCCCTGATATTTCATTCAGTGACAATATTAATAAACCAACAATTTTCCCATTTCTCATGTGATCATGTCTATGTTGTCAGACATCTTTAAGCACACAGAAGCACTTGATGTGTTCCAGGGATAAATGATTCAATAAAGATCACCTGGCCTCTCTCACAGGGTTAGGGCTTGACCAGACTGCTTGAGGCGTTGAGATAGAGAGATAGAACTGGGGAGGGAAGGGTTACAAAGAGTTTCTGGAAGGCTTGACAGGTGGACACGGAAGAAACACCACACAGACGCTTTACTAAAACCTTTGGGAAGCTGCTGTGATAGTTGAGAATGGACAACTATTACCCAGTAAACAAGGGAAACCAAACTCATTGGCAATAACCTAGTCAATTCTGACTCATGGTGACCCTATGAGCAGAATAGAACTCCCTGTGTGTTTCCTGGGCTATAAATCTTCATGGGAGTAGAAACTTTATCCTTCTCCCAGGGAACACCTAGTGGATTTGAACTACTGACCTTATGGTCTGCAGCGCAATGTGTTACCCACTATTCAACTAAAGTTCCTAGTAAGCAAGCCATGTGGGTTTACATGTGTTTATTTTCTTCTCCATAATAAATCATTTCAAACAGGTATCTGCAGATCAAGCATGTGAAATTATTCACTCCAGATGAGTAGTGGGCATAGTCAGTCTGTCATTACCTCATGTATTGGTCCTGTCGGGTACTGTAAATTTGAAAAAAATATTTTGATTCTGTAAGAAGGTGCTGTATATGAGTGAAAAGATGCCAGCCATACCAAGAAGCAGATTCTTTGATGTAGTGAGAAACAAAAAAGTGGAATTGCTCACTACAGATTAGTAAGCAGGCCGGCTTGTGCATACCTTGCACAACACTTAATCCAACACTGCTTGAGGATGAAACGTTGACTGGCTTAGACAAAGTGTGTGATTTCTCACCTGGAAAGCATCTGAGAATGTTTCATCTGTCCAGGCATCTCAAAAATAATCATCTTCTCTGCATACTATTCTTCCTATTCCTAGGCAAGCTCTTCTCTATAGGAAGTTTTAACTCAGGACCACAAAAGGAGGCCCACTGCACCGTGGTCAGGTGTCCAGTTGCAACCAAGAGGCTGGAGAGTCCCCTAGGCGACGCTTTGTGGGAGAAAGATGCAGCAACCCAGTTTCTGGCCATCAAGAGAGACCACCTTAGAAACCCTATGGGGCAATTCAATTCCTACAGGGTCACTCTGAATAGGAATTGATTCTTCAGCAATGTTTCCTTTGGGGTATTTGAAGCCAACACACACAGGGAATAGGATTCTGGAAAATGTCATTTCTTAGAAGGGAAGGACAATCATACCCCAAGAAGAGCTGGGCTTCCACAGAGAAGCTAGACAGTTTGCATCTTAGAACTGTCGCCCGTATTCAGGAGAGCAACGTCATCACTTTTCAGTGTCAAAAACACCAAGCATCCATTTCTCACTTATCAAAACAGTTGGGTCCCAAAGACCAGGTCGTGTGGCAGAAATCCGTGTTGGGTGAAAATGACCTACCTCCCACCTGTAGCCTCCCTGCAGAACGTCTGCGAGCTATGAGGCCACATGGCCATGGCGGAGGAGGGTCCCGCGGGCCAGAGTGTGCTGCAAGCCTTGGTTTCCAACTTCCAGTTCACAGTGCTCTCCTGCTCCCTTGTGCCACCCTGCCCTCTGCCCTGGAGTTACCACCTCCCCGTCAGCCTGTCCTTCTGTGTCCTGTGCCCCACAGGTGGAACACTCTTCTTCCTGGGACCTTTTCCTCTCTAGATACATTTCCTGGACAGCAAACCACCTGCCCCTCTGGCACCCCAGGCTGCTAATTCAGGCTTCTTCCCAGAGGGAAGCTGCCACTCCCCTCCCTTCATGCCTGCACCCTGTCCTGGGTATCTCCTGCATCTCTTGCAGCCTCTCCTCCTGTTGATGTTTTTGTGGGGTTCCAGTTCCTCCTCCTTTGCTACAGGCTAAGTCACAGATCCCCTGCCAACCAGCCAGCCACAAATCCAGGTGCCCATCACACCTCTTCTGACTGGGCTCATGACATGGCCACTGTCTTCTTGCACCCCCATCCCCGCCCCAGATCGGCCACAGTCGCAGCCAGCCCTGCTCTCCATGGCCAGCTTCAGTCCCTGGTGCAAGTCCCAGATGAGAACCCCAAAGCGTGGTGGCCACAACTCTCCCAGCCTGGGGCTGAGCCACTTCCTCCTGCGCACTCTTCAGTTGGTGATGTTCTCAGTCAGCTCACACCCTGCCCTCTCTTTAAGGCCAGACTTCACAGAGCAGTGCTGTCCTCCCCTAACCTTCAGGCAAAAGCATTGATCCTCCGATACAAGTCTTACTATTGTCATAAATAGAAAATGCAGGTAACATAGACACAGACAGGAGTCAGTGTATTTCATTCTGTGTATATGCCTCTCCAATCTTTTTACAGCTGTGGCTTAATATTTTTCCGGGGAAATGGGAAGAAGTAACTAAATTTATTCTTAAAAGAATTGAACAGTGTAAGACAAAATAATAATCATCTATACATTATCAAGGGTTCATGAGGAAGGTGGGATTGGGACCGGAGGGAAAAAATGAGGAACTGATACCCAGGGTTTAAGTGGAAAGCAAATGTTTTGAGAAGGAAAGAGGCCAACACATGTACAAATGTACTTGACATAATGGATAGATGGGTGGATTTTTATAAGAGTTGTATGGGCCCTCTATAAGATGACTAAAAAAACTTCCTTTGGAGATTGTGGAAAGAGACCATCAAAATGCTTAGTACCTTTCCACTCTTTAGGTCCCACAACCCAAGAGTGATTATCACAAAGCCAATGTCCCCCACAGATGCCAAAAGTGAAGTGGAAATCTAAAAAAAAGCAAAAGTAGATTGAGTGTTGGGAAAATGAGCAATGTCAACAAAGGATAAAATAGCTGGAAGATTTCTCAGAGATGCAACTACTTGCGAGTTCAAGAGCCAACATCTAAACCCATTGTTGTCTGATGGGGTCTGACTGACAGCATTCTTTACTGAGCAGAGGGAACCCATTTTTAAAGTTGGGATCTTTACAGATCCACAGGGCCTCATCTTGCTCTGGTGGAGTAGCTGGTGTATTCGAACTGCTAGTCTGTCATTTTCAATTTGAACATGCTCATTGAATAGTATGAGCATACATAGAAAACATATTTTATCTTATATGCAGAAAGACTGATCTAAAGTTCCGAAGCCTTGTGTAAGCTACAAGCAAGAGCCCTAGTGGCTCAATTCCATGTTGCACTTCCGCCCTCCAGGCCGGTACCCTTTCCGCTCCTGCGGAGATCCATGAGCAGTCCTAGTGCCATGGTACACTGCTAACCGTCAAGGTCCATAGTTCGAAACCACTACAGCTCCACAAGAAAAGCATAAGATTTTCTACTCCCATGAAGGGTTAGAATTTCAAAACTGCCAACTCATAGCGACCCTGCAGGACAGGATGGAAACTGCTCCTGGGGGGTTCTGAGACTGTAAGTCTTTATGGGAGTAGATTGCCCCTTCGTTCGCCCATCAAACAGCTAAGGAATTGGAAAGATTGACAACAGAATTAACTCCATAGAAGTTGGTTTGGTTTGGGGAATTTGTCTAAATTTTAAGAATTAGTGCTAGTTTGCTAAGGATCCTGATGTCATAATTTTGTTTTAACCTTTAACATTTTGATCGAACATGTCATGTTTGCCTTCACAGAACAATTTGGGAAAATATGAAGTGTCTTCTTGCTCCCTGAGAAATGTGTATGCTTGAGAGGGGGCCAGGACAAGCGATTCGAGTGGCCTTGACCTTCCACCCTTCTTCTCCCTGCCAGGATCTCCTCTTGGCAGCCCTTGACCCTCTCGCTCTCCTAACCCAGGGCTTCCCAACAGTACAGCGCTTCATACTCCCAACCCCCACCCCAGCAAGGTCTTGGAATGTGCCCACTTGTCTCCGGCTGATTGCCACCGGTCTTCACTGGTCCAAATGCCCCTGGTGCAGCTGATGGACACGTCAGAAATGGAGATGCACCAGTCCGCCAAATTCAGTGATGAATTATGCAAGAGGCACGTTTTGGACTACTGCTCTCATGACGGTCTCTCCTCCGTGACATAACAGACGGGGACATCAAAATCCAAACTCCCTGCTGTGAAGTCGATGCAGAAGACAGGGGGTAGAATTGCCCTGGGAGGTTCCTCAGAAATTTGGTACCAGAGTAGAAAGCCTCACCTCTCCCATGCAGCGTGGTTTAGAACCGCTTACCTTACAGGTAGCAGTGCACCATGTAACCACTACACCATCAAGACCAGGCACTCAGCCAGAGAAAGATGAAGCTTTCTATTTTGCTAAAGAGTTGCAGTAGCTAAACACACCCTCACATGCGCGCGCGCACACACACACACACACGCGCGAGCTACAGCCTCAGAAACCTGCAGGGGCAGGTTTCACCTGTCCTACAGGATCACTATGACTCAAGGGCAGTGCTCTTTCATGTTTGATGACTAGTATGCAATCAAAATGAACTATTTGATACAATTCGGCCCTTACGCTCCCGACTCCACGTTGCATTATGTCTCATATCACCCCAAATTCCAAAATGAAAGTATGAAGCAAACTTTTAAGCCCTTGGATACTTACATGTTAAGATTCTTGCGAATAGATGAGGATTAGGAAGGAAACAATCGAAGCTTAAGCAGCATGGTTCCGTGCTTGCTTGCTGACCAAGAGAAGAGCAGTCCCAACCCGCTAGCTGCTCCCCAGCCACCCATCTGAGGTCTGTGCCTGTAGCTGGTAGCTCGGCTCTGGGTTACAGGGTCTGTGAGTTGGCCTACGGTCCATGGAACACAGGAACAGTCACTGGAACAAGAAAGTCAGCTAGATAAAAGCTATGTTTTTTTTAATGATCCTAAGTTTACATTGGAAATCTAAATACTGTAGAGAGATATAATTTTTCAAAATACTTTTATTGGAGGCTCTTATATCTCTTATCACACTCCATACATTTCTTTAGTGTGTCCAGCACATTTGCACATATGCTGTCATCATCGTTTTCAAAGCATTCTCTTCCCATTTGAGCCCCTGATATCCGCTCCCCATTTCTTCCCCTCCCTCCCCTACCAACCCTCCCTCACAAACTCTTGATAAGTTATAGATTATTTTTCCCATATCTTGTATTGTCCTCTGTCACCCCTCACAACTTTTCTGTTATTCATTCCCCCTTGGAGGGGGTTCTAGATTGATCCTTGTGATTGGTTCATTCTCCACCCACCCCCCCTCGTAGATTCCTCCTGGTATCTCCACTCTCTCATTGTTGACCCTGAGGGGTTTATCTATCCTGGATTCCCTGTGTTTCCAGCTCATATCTGTAACAGTGTACATGTTCTGGTCTAATCTGATTTCTAAGGTAGAATTGAGGTCATGATAAAAGAAGCACCAAAGAACTAGAGGAAAGTTGTGTGTTTCATCGGTGCTATACTGCACCCTGACTGACTCATCTCTTCCCTGTGACCCCTCTGTGAGGGGATGTCCAATTGTCTACAGATGGGCATTGGGTCTCCATTCTATGTCCCACCCCCTTTCACCTTGGGCATGTTTTTATTCTGGGTCTTAGATACCTGATATTTGATCCCATCAACACCTCATGATCACACAGGCTGGTATACTTCTTCCATGTGGATTTTGTTGCTTCTGAGCTAGATGGCCACTTGTTAATCTTTAAACTTTTAAGACCCCAGATGCTATATCTTTTGATAACCAGGCACCATCAGCTTTCTTCACCACAATTGCTTAAGCAAACAAGACATTTTTATATTGATCTCTTTGCTAGTTTTGCTCAGGAAACAAAGAATAACTTGTTTTTTCTTTTTAAAAAATCATTTTATTGGGGGGCTCATACAATTCTTATCACAATCAATACATACATTTATTGTATGCAAGCCACATTTGTACATTTGTTGTCATCATCATTCTCAAAACATCCTCCTACTTAAGCCCTTGGTATCCGATCCTTATATTCCCCTCCCTCCCCACTCTCCCTCAAAGGGTAACTTTTATTATTGATTTTTTCTTTCTTTTTTAGATTCCAACTTATAGTATGGGTACAGGACAGGGTAGAACTGTCCTTGTGGGTTTCCATGACTAACTTGTTTTATTTTATTTTCCAGGTGGGATTTAATACATAGCTCATATCATTCCATATTTCAATCACATCAAATAGAATTGTACAATTGCTTCCACAATGAGTTTCTAAATGTTCTGTTTCTATATGGATTCCTTGACATTGTTTCTCTTTAACCCCACCACCAACACTGTACCCCCTCCCCACCAATTTCTTATTCTATTTGCTGTCACTCTAGATCCATCAGTTCTGAGTTTCATATACCAAAAAATGGAAAAGCATGTAACATAGCTTCAAGAGGGTGATTTTCATTGACATAAAGACTTCTGATATACTATGAGCCAACAAAAACCAAAGAAATCACTATAAACCCCAAATACAGAGACTTTGGAAACCAGATCAGATTCAATCTGCATCATAAGGTGGGGGGAGGGGGAATCTACTGACAGAGGTTTAACTGTTCAGGTCAGATATATGCCTTTTATTATTGATTTAAAATGCATACTTTTATAGTTTAATAAGTTTTAGTTGCCAAAGGATTCATCTATGCTGAAATGACTGAACTTTTATAAATAGTTCCTAGTTCCACACTAAGAGTCCTGAGAACAAATTAAAATATTAATCAGTAGACTATCCATTTATAATAGATTTAATGGACCTTTATATGCTAATAATGCAGAAATACTGTGGTGTGTAGATTTTATATAAAACTACTTCTTATGAAAGTTAATGACTCATGCAAATGAAAGCAATTTCTTTAAAAACATAATGTGAATTTTGAAAAGTTAGTATCTTTATAAATTTATGAACATTTATTTCTTGGTTTATTCCTTGGTGATATTTTAAATCAATTAATCTAACACAATTTTAATCAAAGTTTGTTTGGAAAATACCTTGAAGATAATGTGTGCTTGAAAATTTAAGTAAAGGAACTGAAACATGTGTAATTTTTGATGTTCACTGAGGTGTAGTGAATTGCTTGATATGAAACATCTAGCTATAGTTTTGCCTATAACTATAGTTTTGGGCCACAGAAGGACTAGGTAGCACAAGGTATATCTGAGACACTTGGAGCCCACCAATGAAACTGGACAGTTTGCTAAACATGGAAATTAAATACAAGATATCCTAGTGGAGGTGGTACTATGAAAATAATTGTACAGATCTTTTAAGAATCATTTTATTGGGGCTCTTCCAAATCTTATAACTATATGTCATTCAATTATATTAAGCATACGTGTACATATGTTGCCATCAACATTTCCAGAACATTTTCTTTCTACTTGAGTCCTTGGTATCAGTTCCTCTTTTTCCCTCTCTCTGCCCCACCCTATACGCCTGAGTCCTCGATCCATTTTATATATATATATATATAATATATATATATACATAATTTCTCATTTTATAATGTCTTTTGTCTCCCTCCACCCACATTTTTGTTATTCATTCACTTGGGAGTGCTAGATATCCAACTTTGTGATCAGTTCCTCCATCGTCCCACTCTCCATACCCCCTACCCTCATGATATCACTATTCCCACCAAGGTTCCTGAGGACTTTATCTGTCCTGAGCTCCAGGTGCCAAGAGCTCTGACCTGTACCAATGTGCGTACTCCAGTCTAGCTAGATTTGTGAGGGTGAACTGGGTCATATTGGTAGGGGGAGGAGGCATTCAGGAGCTAGAGGAATGCTGTGTGTTTTGTCAGTGCTGTGCTACACTCTGGTTAGAAGTCCTCAACCTTTTTAAACAGGGGCCTGGTTCACTGTCCCTCAGTCCATTGGAGGGCCGGACTATAGTTAAAAAAACAAGCAAAAAAAACTCTGAACAAATTCACTGCAGGCCCGGCATGAGTCAGCTGCTAAGCTGGACAGCAACGGTGGAAAAAACACCCAGCGGGTAGCATAAATGTCTTCGGCGAGCCGCATGTGGCCCGTGGGCCGTGGTTTGAGGACCCCTGCTCTGGTTGAATCGTCCTTTCCTTGTAACTCTTCTGGTGGGGATGTCCACTTGTCCACAGTTGGACTTTGATGTGTATGGAATCTTAATATAGGAATTTGTCAGCTTTGCCATCTCACGATGCTTACAATGAGCTACCCTGGAGGTGGAAAGCGGTGAATTTCACTACCATTAGATGAACCAGAAGTAGAGGGCATCTTTTGGACCAACTTTCCCTATGCTGGACCTTCATGGTCCAGAGTCAGAGAGCTATGACATTTGAGATGCATAGAAGTACCCGCAGAGACGCAGCAGAAGCAGCAAAATCAAGGGCTTTTGATGAGATGGCGGCCAGCTTCCAGGCCTGTGGAGTGAGAAAACTGGGTGCCTCTGAGCAGAAGGTTTTCTAGTAGAGTGGGTGCCTCTGAGTCATTACTGGCCAAGTTCAAGGAGCTTTGTAACATCAGAACAGAACGATGGCCAGGCTCTGCTGGAGATGGAGGGTTGGAGAGCGGTGTGCCTGTGGGGACAGCTCAAAGAGGCTGTTTTGCTCAAATAGCTATCTTCTGAGCATTCTTAAACCTGAATTGTAATGTGTTTATTACTTCACGAATAACCTTACTGTGAGTATAATCTGAGAATTCTACGTGGATAATGCAATAAATTATTGACCCCACCACAGACAGAGAGCATGCCATAGGAGAAATGGGTGGTGTCAAAATTGACGAAAGGTGACATCGACATCACAGAAATCAGTCTTCGGTGGCTGATGCTGATGAATTTGATTTTCCTTTGTGGAGGTCAGATGCTGCCTCCATGCTATTTTAACATCCAGCCTATATATCATTTCTCCAAAAGAGTTCAGACCACAGATCTTGTTTAATACACTTGGCTGTTTTTCATTTGCTCATTTATGTAAAACATTTGTTGTCAAATATTCATATTTTTTCTAATCCTCTATTTAAAGTAAAGCATTTCTTTAAATTAAAAAAATATGCTCATCAGACCTTATTATAAAATCCCACAATACTTTTAGTAAAATGTATTCTGAACTTACATTTCTCTTATTAATAAATCAAAATAAACTTACCATTTCAACAGTATTTATTAAAAATTTCAAGCTCAGTGTGTTGGGAATATTTGGAGCTTAAAATGAAAACATAATATATATTATTTAGGCATTAGAAAATACTTATAATTAGGCAATTTAAACAAGCATCTATGGGCTATATTTCAAACTATGTATATCTATATTGAACAAAATTAATATAATGTCAGTTTGCCTTCCTTTTGACTATTTAATAATTTATTTATTATATATGATGAATGCCAGTTATTGATAACATGAGACTGAAGTGGTGTGTTCGGTAGCCAATTGGAGGAAGCAGTACCTGCAGAAAACTGAAAGGAGAAATGCCATCTTGTGTATCTACAACTATATTGACTATTGGTCAGAAATAAGTGTGTGCCTGTTCCAAAGAAAGCTGACCTCATAGAATGCATAAATTATTGAACCATGTCATTAATATTATGTACCAGTAAAATTTAGCTGGAGATAAATTTTAAATGTCTGGCAGTGGTTCATAGACTAGTAACCGTCAGGCATCAAAGATGGATGCAGAAGAGGATGTGGAACAAGGGATATCATCGCTGATGTCAGATGGATCCTGACTAAAAGCAGAGAATACCAGAAAGATGTTTACTTGTGTTCGACTTTGTGGACCATAACAAACTATGGCTAATATTGTGATGAATAGGAAATCCAGAACACTTCATTATCCTTTGCAATTGTTCAACTAGAAAAGGGCTTAAAATTAGGAATGGTGTCTGACAGGGTTGTGTCTTCCCACTGGGTTTACTCATCCTGAATGCTGGACAAAAAAATCAGAGAAACTGAACTCTATGAAGAAGGATAGACATCAGCAGAGGAGTAGGATTGATTCACAATCTGAGATATGCAAGTGATGTAGCGTTGCTTGCTGAGAGGGAAGAGGGTTTGCAGTATGTACAAATGAAGATATGACATCAGCAGTTTTCAAAATGAATTTTACCTAAAATGATCAAAGGATCAGTAAATGATCAAAATGGAACCAATAAGAAACAGCATGCAAACATTGAAGTCAAAGATTTCATTTTACTTGGATCCAAAATTAATGCACATGGAAGCAAAAGTCAATAAATAACTGGAATATTGCATTAGGCAAATCTGCCACAAAAGATTTCTTTAAAACATTGAAAAACAAAGATGACACTTTGAGGTTTAAGGTGCCTTCCACCCAAGTCACAATATTTTTGACTGTCTCATGCATATGTGAAACCTAGATAATGAATAAGAAAAACCAAAGAATTGATGAAATTGAATTATTGTGTTGGCAAGAAAATTGTAAGTATCATTAATTGTCAGAACAATGAACAAATTTGTCTTAGAAGTAGGGTTAGAATACTTTTAGAAGTGAACATTATCAAACAAAGGCCTTATTACTGAAATCTACAATACTCTGCTAGCCTACAATAAAAAAATAAAAATAAAGAAGTCCATTGAAGAGGTGGTAAAAAGACCTGAACAAGATCAGAAATCTGAGTGGTCAATAAACATATGAGAAAATGTTCCCCATCAATAACTCTAAGGGAAATGCAGATTAAAACAACAATGAAATACTACCTAATACTCTCAACAATAACTCAATTCAAAAAATCAGAAAGCAAGAAGTGTTGGTTGATGAGTTAAAACTCTCATCTACTGCTGGTATATGCAGCCATTATGGAAACCTATTTGGCAATACCTAAAACAAATGGAAATGGAGCTACCACATGATCCTACTATTGACCTGCTGGGCATATACCCTGAAGAGGTAATAAAGAGACCATGGCTAGATATCTGCACTCCAATGAAGAAAATTATGCTAAGCGAAGTAAGCCAAGCACAGGAAGACAAGTATAACATGACCCCACTGAGGTAAATTTAAAAAGCACAGTGAGCGTAGGGGAAAAGCTACTCAATGCATAAATTCCCAGGGTGAGGTCCAGACACTCTGGCAGGAGTCAGACCCAATGCAGGGATTCGTGTAGCAGCCGACTAAAAAGGAAAGGTAGACAGGAAAAAGAAGAAGAACAAAATGAGAAGTGAGTAGTAGGTAGTGGGGAACAGTGCACCTACCTACCCACAGGGAGGGTATTGTTTATGTCCCCAAAGGAAAGGGACAGAGGGACCAGACCTCAATCTGGTGTGCCAAGTCTGAGGGCAACAGACCAGCAGGAAGCAGCAAACTAACAGAGAGGTCTGCTGGGCTGACCCCAATCCCAGCTGCGTTGAACCCCTTCCCAGAAGAATACACTACAGAGGACAGAGGGGGCATGGTTCTGCTCAGACCATACATGTGCAAACTAAGGTGGGGGGAGGGGGAGAGAGAGAGAGCAAGAGAGAGAGAACCACATCTAGGCCCACCAAGTCCCCAAAACAACATTCCTGCTCAGAGCAGCCAAAGCACAAAGAGGACAATAGGACAGGCCCCACCCCGAAATAATGATGTTCCTTCACTGACCCATAACACTACAGAGACAGCACTGGAAATATACTGTGGGAATTGTGTCCCCCACGCCCCACCCAACACACACACTGGGGCAGACACAAAGGAATGCAACAGACTAGCAAGGGGAGCAAAGCAATGCAGTCCCCAAGGAATCTAAAAAATAGAATCAGTGGGCAGGCCTTGACATCTCATCAAACTTGATTGGAAAACATTTATAAGAGGCTGACCCCTGGTGGGGTAAGTGGATGAGTGCAGAACTGCAGCCCGCGGGCGTGGCGGTTCAAATCCAGCACCGGCTCTCAGGAGCAGCACTGGGTAGCTCTTTATAAGCATTATCAGACAGACCTGGAACTATTTATATGCTTACTTTTTTCTCCTCTCTTTCTAAATGTCTATCTACATAAGATAGGCAGAAAAATCAACCCTGAGGAGAAAACAATGGATTGATGGTTCTGGGCAGATATGAGAGGGATATGGGAGAGGGGGAAGTGTGAGAACAGAAGAGGGGAGCCAACAAACCCAGGGAAAGGGAAAAACAAGTGATCTAAAATTGATGGCGAGGAAGGCATAGAATACCTGATGGGGTTTCATCAAGTGCAATGTAGCCAAGAGAAATTGCTGAGAACTGAATAAGGTCAAAAATGATAATGGGACAGGTAAAATATATAAAGAAATAGGGCAAAGAACTAGGGGGGCAAAAGGCATTTATAGAGGTATATATAGAAGCATGTACATATATAAATATATTTATATATAATGATACAAATATAGATCTATGTACATATATGTATATGTTAAGTATCAAAATGGCAGATGGACATTGGACCTCTACTCAAGTCCTCCCTTAATTCAAGAAACCTTTGTTCTAATAATCTGGTATTCAGTGATGCTCACCTTCTCAACATGCTTGCTGAAAACAAAATGCATGCATCAACAAATGTGGTGAAGGAAGCTGGTGGTCCCTGACTATCAAAAGATATAGCATCTGGGGTCTTAAAGTGTGAAGATAGGCATGTGGCCATCTAGTTGAGCAGTGACAAAGCCCACATGGAAGAAGCACATCGGCCTGTGTGATCATGAGGTGTTGATGGGATCAGGGATCAGGAGACCACAAACAAACAACCATTTTGATGTGAATGAGGAGAGGCAGAGTAGAGACCTAAAGCCCATCTGTAGACAATTGGACAATTGGACATCTCCTCATAGAAGAGTCACAAGAAAGGGACAAGTCACCCAGGGTGCAATATAGCACCTACAAAACATACCACATTCCTCTAGTTCTTTAATGCTCTCCACCTGCATGATCCAAGTCTTGACTTACAAATCTGGCTAAACCAGATCATGTACACTGGTAAAGATAAGAGTTTTCGACGCACGGAATCTAGGACAGATAAACAGGAACAGTAATGGGAATAGTGATCCATGAATGTAGGGGGGAGAAAGGGGGAACCAATCACAGTGTTCTATGTATAAACCACCACCTCACCTGCAGGGGGATGAACAATAGAAATGTGGAGGAAGGGAGACAGCAGAAGGTGTAAGATATGAAAATGATAAATAATTTGTAATCTATCAGGGGGTCTCAAGGGTGGGAGAGTAGAGGAGGGAGGGGAAAAAAGAGTAGCTGATACCAAGGACTCAAAGAGAAAGAAAATGTTTTGAAAAGGATGATGACAACAAATGCACAAATCTGCTTGATACAATGGATGTATGGATTGTTATAAGAACTGTAAGAACCCCCAGTAAAATGATCTATTTTTTCAAAAAGTGAAGATGGCAATATTTTGTCTCAAGTTATACTCATGTTTTCAGAAGGGACTGGTTCCTGGAGAATGACTCGATGCTTGATAAAGTCTACCATCCCCCTCCACCCACACCAGAAATCCTTATTTTACCTGCTGTCCCTGTAGGATCATCAATCTTGGGTTTCAGATACCAAAACCCAGAAAAACATACAACACAAATTCAAGAGGGTGACCCTAATGACATAACACATCTGAGGTAAAACCCACGATCAATGCACAAAAAACAAAAAAATACAGAACTTGTTGAAAACCACATCAGGTCCAACATGAATTAGAGAGGGGATGAACTGACAAGGTTTTAACTATTATCCAAGGTTTATCCCTTGGATCTTCTTTACTCATCTCTCCAATGCGCTCTGTCAATTATGCATACAGGGAGAGCACAGGAGGCTTATTTCCTATGTAGTTTCCACAAATGAACCTTGAACTCCCACTGTCATCCCCAGCCTTCTGCAAACCAGTTTCTCACAATTTGGGCTCTGATACTAATCCCTCCTTCAGTTTGGGATTATATGATTTACAATTCTACAGTGACTGATGTTGATGTGCTTCTTCCACGTAGAGTTAGATGATATCTCACTTATATGACTACTTGTTTGGAGAAAATTCTTTAAGGCCCCAGACCCTATTTTATCTGAGAGGCATGCACCACCTAATTTCTTCACCACATTTCGAGATAGCACCCATTATCTTCTGTGTTCCCTTCTTGAGGATGAATATCAAGCAGAGATATGATGTAATAAATAATTGTTCATAAGTTGAAGCTAGGATTTAGTGTGAGTCACAAATTCATTCTTGGATATATGCTTTTGTTTTAAAAATCTGCTTTAGGTCTCTTTCAAAATATCCTTGGTTACTTATGGAAGAGACTCTTATTGACCATCCC